>JADBJO010030153.1:15000-18219 GCA_016801955.1 Conus betulinus | reverse complement strand
CACAAGCACACGTACGCACCACACACACGCACACACACACACACACACACACGCACACACACTTACACTCCATGCCCTAGATTCAGAGAAGAAGTAAAACACTTGGTGATATTAGACTTTACAGGGGGGGGGGGGGGGGGAGGGGGGGAGGGGGGTTGGGTGAGGGGGAAGGAGGAGGACACAGGGGAGGAAAGGTGAGAAATAATGTCAAGAACAGTACAAATTGAAATATAAACTACACTATCATGATCATAACAATATGCTAATTTGAGATTGAGAGATAATTTTTGCAACATCAACAATTTCTGAACTGAAAGAAATAGCGTGAACCGGTTTAGAATTCGAGATTTCAATGTTTGCTTTTGAATAAAGAGCATTCAAAATGGGGCAATGGAAAAGTATATGTTCACCAGATAATGGCTTAGAACATGCACACGCTATATTTTGGGAATATTTGGTCTTCCAAGAGTTCAACCGTATCTTGTATATTAAACTAGAAATATGTCTAGGATATGTTTCCATTACACATTTATCTTGAGACTTCTCAATTGGGAAACAGCTTTCCAATAATGAATGTATTTCATATGTATCTAACTTCAAATTATTTTTTGCAGCATTGCCCATTACCCCGCGTCTGGCTAGTTTATCTGCTATTTCATTCCAATAAATACCACAGTGTGAAGGGACCCAGCAGAAGACTATATTTATTCCTGTGGAAATAATGTAATTAATTAGATGCTTTATTTCAAAGATGACATCTTTCCTTGTTTTAACATCCCAAACTTTCAAACTATCTAACACTACCTTAGAATCAACACAAAATAAAATATTACAGAAAGAATTATTACTATCACAAATAAAGAGTAACGCCATAAGAATAGCATACAATTCTGCCGTAAAATAGAAAATCCCTTTTCCAAGGCTGTATGCTTTTTGAACTTTTAAAGCCGGAATAACAAAACCTGAACCTGCACTTAACTGGCAAACAGAACCATCCGTAAAAATTTGTAAATAATCTGAATATTTGTTTTCTAAGTTTTCTCTCACTTTAGAAGTTAAAATGTTAATGTTATCATTTTTCCGGACATCAGTGTAATCTACATCAAAGATAGCTTGTCTATGTTCCCATGGAGGCATCGGGGGAACAACAGGAGCAGGTGAGAGAGAAGTGACATCAATATTGCATTTTTCAAAAGAATCTTTCGTGTAATTTCGAATGGGTCAAAAGATAAACTAGCTGTTGAGCTCTTTTGGGATATTCAACATTTGAATCCATCAACACTTCGTTTTCGACTGAATTTGGTACTGAAAGACTTCTTGCGCGACATATTTGGCCACAGCTAATCTACGTTGATCTGACAGTGATAACATATTAATTTCTTTGTACACCTTCAATGTGTTTGTGTGCACTGGGACACCAAGCGCTAATTTGATAGCTTTGCTGTCTATACTTTGCTATTTTTTCAGTAGACTTTGAGGAGCTGAAAAATAAACTTCTTGTCCGTACACTAGTTTTGATCTTATTAGGGAAACAGCTAGGTGCAGGAGGGTTTTTGTATCTTGAGCCCACGGCTGAATACAAATAATTTTCAGTAAGTTTAAACGTTTCCTTGTTTTAGCTATCAAGCTTTCAATGTAAAAACGCCAGTTCAGTTTAGGGGTTAAGTTCACACCCAGAAATTTTATGTTTTGTGAGTACTGCAATTCAGAATCATTCAATTTGAAGCTTGGCAAATACATCGGGTTGTCTCCATTATTGAAAAACATTAACTGTGTTTTTTTCACCTGAGAGAATAAGTCCGTTATTTTCCATAAATTTGTTTAATTTATCTATCTCCAACTGATATATCTTCTGTACATGATTCGTAATCCTCTTGCCTGTATTCTTTCGGATATTTGTATTTATCCACATAGCAATGTCATCAGCATATTGTACTAAACTCACACTTTTTGATAATATCTTTGGAAGATCATAAATAAGAATGTTAAACAACATGGGGGCTATAATAGAGCCCTGTGGAATTCCGATGTCAATGCTCTGAAAAGACGAGTAAACTTTCCCTATTCTTGTACATATGGATCTCTGCGATAAAAAAACTTTTAAAGTATTGAAACATCGTTCCATTAATTCCTATTTCTTTCAATTTGTAAAGTAGTCTAGCGTGCCAGATACTATCATACGCTTTTTCTGATATCAAAAAAGGTAGCAAGTGTACTTTTCCGTCTGGCAAACTGCTTTTTAATTTGACTTGTAAGTTTCACTAAATGATCTATTGTACATCGACCTTTGCGAAATCCCGCTTGATTCACTGGGATTATACTTTCTTTTTCACAAAAATATGAGACGTTTTTTGGATAATCTTTTCTAACAACTTTCCAACGTGAGAGGTTAGTGCTATTGGCCTGTAGCTACCAATGTCTGACCTGGGCTTACCTTGTTTTACTGGGACTACAACAGATCTCTTCCAGATACTAGGGAGAGTTCCATTAAACCAACATTTTGGGTAAAATGAATGCAGTAATCGTTTCCATGTGAAGGCAAGTGGTATAACAGTGATAGGATATACCATCTAGACCAACAGCACTTGAATTTGAAGAAAAAGATTCTAACGTCTCACAAAATTCTTCATATGTAATAGGAGCGTTTAAATAATGTGGATGGCAGAAAGAACGTCGTTGTAGATATGGATGTCAGCAGCAGAACGAAGATGAAGAGGTGTGGACGGGCTGAAGGGTTCAGAGTGACACACTGGAATCTGGTCTACAAGTGACCAACGACAGAAGAGAGAGACAAGAGTGTATCTTTTGTCCAACGTGCGACCGACGAAGGGGAACAAAAGAAACAGGTGCCACACAAGCATGGTATGAGGATCTGACAACACGTCATGCAGATCTGCTCTGGATTTCATTGACGCTCAGAACCAGAAAAGAAAAAAAATCCATTTTCTGGTGTAGGCCCTTCATTGGAAAATTAACACATTAAAGCAGAGACAAATTCTTCATTAGGATAGACTCGGAAGAAACCGACTCTTCTGCGCTGATGTGGAAGGAGCCATTAATGCAAGGGAATAAAGTTGTTGATCTTAGTTTCGTCAACCAGTACACACAGATTGCTCGCCCACAGAGGCAATCAAATTTTGTTTTTTTCTAGTACATATGCTAAAGAAAGAACAGATCTGTGATAGAAAGAAAAAAAGGAAAGAAAGAAAGAAAGGGGAA
>JADBJO010030153.1:10000-12500 GCA_016801955.1 Conus betulinus | reverse complement strand
CAGAGATCAGTGACTGAATCCACATTACAGACAGCTGAGCTGGGGGTTAGTTTTCAGGTGAAGCAAGGATATAAGGTGCTAAGAAAAACAGCTGCTGCCACCGAGAGGACATGTTGCAGGTGCCAGGTTGCAAAAATAATTGGCACCTTACGGAGTAAAAAATAGATAATGCTCTTCGTGCATCGAGTGTCCTACACTTAATAGCGAAAAAGTAATGTAATGCCAGGCGTGCACCGGGTATCCTACACTTGACGGCGAAAGTAATAGTGTTAGGTGTTCTCCGAGTTTCCAACACTTAACGGCGAAAGCAATGTGTTGTCAGGCGTGCATGGGTGAGAAAGTAACAGTGCTAGGCGTGCGCCGGGTATCCTACACCTTACGAAGAAAGTAACAGTGCCAGGCGTGGACTCCTACACCTTACGTAACAGTGCCAGGCGTGGACTGAGTATCCTACACCTTACGGCAAAAATAACCTGGTGCCATGTATGTACGGATGTGCTGTGCATCACAGAGTAGTAAGTAAAGTAATATGCCGCAAGGAGTGCACGGATTTCTTACATCTTACAGCTCACACACTGTGCGTAGAGAGAAAGATGATGCCAAGTGTGCAAAGACACACAGAAAGTAACACGGTGCCAGGTGTGCACGGATAGTCTGTTTGTTAACGAAAGAAAGTAACATAGCGCTAGATGTGTACGGGTAGTCTGCTTGTTAACGCAGAAAGTAACATAGTGCATAGTGCCAGGTGTGAAGGATAGCTTATACCTTACGGAGTAAGTAACACGGTGCCAAATGTGTACGGATACCATACACTGAAAGTAACACGGTGCCAGATATGAATGGATATCCTACATCGAAAATAACTTGCGAGACACGAGTGGATATTTTATACTGAAAATAACATGATCCCAGAGATGAAGGGATTTCCTACATCGGCAATAACATGATGCCAGAAATGAAGGAATTTCCTACCGGCAATAACATGATGCCAGAAATGAAGGGATTTCCTACACCGGCAAATAACATGATGCCAGAAATGAAGGGATTTCCTAACCGGCAATAACATGATGCCAGAATGAAGGGATTTCCTACACCGGCAATAACATGATGCCAGAAATGAAGGGATTTCCTACACCGGCAATACACCAGGCATGAAGGGATTTCCTACACCGGCAATAACATGATGCCAGAAATGAAGGGATTTCCTACACCGGCAATAACATGATGCCAGAAATGAAGGGATTTCCTACACCGGCAATAACAAGGTGCAGGTTATGGACGGATATCCTTCACCAAAAATAACTTCGTTTCCAGACATGGACGGATATCCTACACAGAAAATAACTTGTGCCAGACATGGACGGATATCCTACACCGGCAATAACATGATGCCACAAATGAAGGATTTCCTACACCGGCAATAACATGATGCCAGAAATGAAGGGATTTCCTACACCGGCAATAACAAGGTGCAGGGTATGGACGGATATCCTTCACCAAAAATAACTTCGTTCCAGACATGGACGGATACCCTACACAGAAAAAATAACTTCGTGCAGACATATCCAGACATATCATACAGAAAATAACATGATGTCCAAAAATATAACATGACATGGTCCAATATGAACATATCCTTCACCGATATGATATGGTGCCAGATATGAACGGATATCCTACTCCGATGATAACATGGTGCCAGATATGAATGGATATCCTACTCCGATGATAACATGGTGCCAGATATGAATGGATATCCTACTCCGATGATAACATGGTGTCAGATATGAATGGATATTACTACTCATGATGATAACATGGTGTCAGATATGAATGGATATGAATATTCTACTGCGATGATAACATGGTGCCAGATAAATGGATATCCTACATCGAAAACAACATGGTGCCAGATATAAAGGAGTATCCTACATAGAAAATAACATGGTGCCTGGTCGGCCCATGAGTGACGCACTGCGTTCGCAGCTTGAAGTGCCGACCGACATAAAAAGTCATTTCCACTGCCCATTTTAATGCGCCATTCCCCCTCCTTTCCCGTGCTTCACCTTCCCGCCCACACACATGCAGTCTCAAATGGTTATTCTTATTTGTCACGTAAATTGTGGTACATGTGGACATCACGCCTGAATGTACCAATCCAAACAACAACAATAATAAGTAGATAGGCATATCATGTACTAACTCAACAACTATTTAAAAAAGTAGACAGGCCTAGAGTGGCCAGTGCAACTATCCAAACAAGAACACACATGGACAGCACTGCTATCGCCGACTGCGAGGAAGATAAATGACAACATCATAAGAAAGAGCAGTAACATGCAGCAACATCAAATAAAAAAGGAGAAGAATATTATGATAGGAGAAAATAGATAAGGGGTGAGAAAAAAACGAAAGATCGGGGGGAACCCCAAACAAGGGAAAATGGATTATGAAAGTATGACAACACGAAAGATGAGTGTGATCATCATGAATATGGAAA
>JADBJO010030153.1:0-5000 GCA_016801955.1 Conus betulinus | reverse complement strand
ATTGCTTTTTTCAAGCCACTTCAAACATTATACGCGAAGGAGCAGGAAATGTGGCTCAGAGCGAATCCTGGGAGGCAGATCACACCGTTTCAGATCTGTGCCCTTTTCAACTAGGCCTACATGAAGGCAGCTTCCACAGCTACAGCTGTCAATGGGTTTGCAAGAGCAGGAATCTGGCCTTGCAGCTGAACAGTCTTCAGTGAAGTGGACTTTCTTCCATCTCGTCTGTCTGGAGAGAAGCTTACCTCCATGCCCCAGTCATCTTCAGCATTTTCTGTTAGGATTGAAACAAGCATGCTGTGGACAATGTGACATTTGTATATCGACAATGTGAATATTGAAATACTGGAAAAACTGCAGTAAAATTATTATTTGGGAAATTTTGTGAAACTCATTTCAGATAAAGCTCGACTGTTATAGGGAGTTGGATCTTGTTCGAAAGTTTTCATGCTGTTTTTTTCTTTTTTTTTTTCTTCAAATTTTGCTGAGAAAAAGCTCTTCATTTTATTTGGAATGTTGGTTATGTTAGAACACTAGAGCGTAAATGATGATCAGTTATGTTTCTTTACTTTGTTGAAAGGAGAATAAATCAGAATATATTCTGTTTGGAATTACGATCTCACTGTTCGCAATTTAGAACCCTTGTTTGGAATTTGGATTTCACTGTTCGGTATTATGAGCAGAAGGTTCTAATTCCGTGCATTGACCTCATTTTAAAAAGTGTGAATATCTCCAAAACAAAGTGATGTTTGCTGTTCTGTGTTACAGCAAAATGCAGCTGATGTTATGTCTGATTAAAGAGTCATTTTTGTTTCTTTCTATGAGTGTACGTGGACTGTTGCTGAGATGAAATCCTTAAGTGTTCGGATTTTAGAGCCTTTCCCTTAATATTCATCATCATCATCATCATCATCATCATCGTCGTCATCGTCTTCATCACCTTCTTCTGATCCTCATCATAGTGATAAAAAGCACACTCTTGTCACGCTTTGCAAGATGATCATATAAAGGTTCAGCACACAGTCTGCGGTCGTACAAGACGTGCGCGGCCCTCCTACCTCTGCCATTCGCGTAATTAGCCTGTGACCAGCATCCTATTCCAATGCGTTCTGGCTTATGTTGTGTCACTAGTGAAAGACCAGTGGCAAATGCGTCCTCAATAACATAACCTATTAGATTTAATTTGACCGAGACGTTTGTAAATCGTATGTACCCTACATCATTACTGGAAAGTTGAGAAGAATAAGCCTAACGAATATTTTTGCATGTTTACACGTGATTCATTGTAAGTGGCAGTATGTGCGCTCGCGGCGTGTGTGTGTGTGTGGTGAAAAAAAAAGGAGAGAGAGAGAGAGAGAGAGAGTGTGTGTGTGCGTGTGCGTGCGCGCGCGCGAGTGTGTGTGTGTGTGTGTGTGTGTGTGTGTGTGTGTGTGTGTGTGTGTGTGTGTGTGTATCAGCGCGCGCGCGCGTGTGTGTAGTTTTCTGCAATTCCATACAGAAGCACATAGGTTGTCTATGTATTAATGTGTGTGTGTGTGTGTGTGTGTGTGTGTGTGTGTGTGTGTGTGTGTGTGTGTGTGTGTAATTGTAATTGCAATTGTAATGAAGTAAGGCATGCCAGGTGTTCAATCGTGTGTTCTGGACTATTGAAATGTCTTGCTACCAGTGTTTGTTTTTTTGGTGTTAATGTCTGATCTGTGCTTGCAGAATCTCTGCTGCAAAGTTTTGCCAGTTTCCCTTACACACTTCATATTGTGACATTTAAGACAGTCAGTGAGATAAATTATGTTTGATGACTGGCAAGTGAGATGATCATTGATAGTGAACTGTTGTTGGGTACGAACACTTGTAAAGGTGGATACCTATAGGAGGTGATTTTTACATTTTTTACATATAATGCATTTTCTGCCTGTATTACAATAAAAGCTGCATTTTTCATGTTCATTTTTTTTTAGTATTCTTCTTTAAAAACGTTTTTATTCCAGCTTTTATTTCGTCTAAATATTTTTATCTCTTAAGAGGGGTGCATTTAGTTTAAAAAAAAGTATGATGCTTAACATTGTCAAAAAATCGCAAGTTCAGCGAAATAGCCAAATCTGTCTGTTCTGTAACCACACTCGATGTCAGCATCCTCTGCATAGAAGACAACTGTCTCCGAGATCAAAAAGAAATGTAACCTGGCCTGTTGAAGTGGGTTAGCTCTTCTCCAGGTGAAGCAGAGACATTCTGGATTTAACTCTCTCCAGACATCGTTCAAAGCTAACGTTTCAATCATGGTTTCCGCTGCCTGTCTTGCTTGAGGGTTATTCACATGTTTATAATTATGATAGTCTCTGACAGAGTCCAGGACCAAATCAAAATGCCACCTGTTACAGCATTCTCTACACCAGCCCGTCAATTTTCAATTTCAAATTATTACAAAATTCCGGGTCGTCTCTGTTCGGCTTTTAAAGAAGATAACTACTCACTTGCATTTGAAGAGTAACTAGAATAATAACCCTGATATCCCCATTCTGATAAAACAAAACCATTTCCATCTTTTCCTCAAAGTGAGTGTATTGCAGGAAGTACAGTGTATATTTTTTTCTCATTTCAGGTGATAGAAGACATTACGTCTCTTTTGAAGTATTGAGGTCTTCACAAGCAACAGACACGATAGACAAGATTCCCATCCATTTCCAATTCAAGAAAAGAAAGCAGCAAAAAAACGTACCGAAATAATTTGGTTTACTACATGAATTCAGTAAAAAGAAACAGTTGACAACTGCAGAACCTAAAACCATTTTAAAGAGCCAACAAAATTTCCATCCAACCCAGGAAGAACAATGTATCATATGCCTGAACACACACACATACGTAATACACAAATGCAACAGCATCGAAGGGGGGAAAATGAAACAAAACAAAACAGCAGAATAATGAACAATTTCAATTCAAAAGAAAACAAAGCAACACTTGACCACCGCAAGTGAGCATAGGGTGCAAAGAACAATTTGAAGTCAGGGGTATGAGAGGAGAAAACATCCTTAGCAAGAAGTATGCAAAACTGCAGACTCATAGACTAAGGATTCAAAAATTATGTTTCTAAACACATAGAACAAGATGTAAAGTAACCCAAATTTGATAGACTGTACAAAGCAGACAAGTGAATGCTCGACACAAAGTCTTCCTCAGACATGACTTGTTGCAGTAAAGAAGCAGGCTGCAGGGAGAGGTAAAGGTCAGAGGTGAGAAGGTAGGACCTGAGAAGTGAACAAGAGGTCAGAAAAAAAAGGCGGGCCTCTGAATGTAGGTCTGGTGTTCTACAGTGAAATGCCAGGGAAGTGAATAGTAGCTGGGAATAAGGGGAGAAATGATCAGCCGCCTATAGCACCCAACCAAAGTCTGACCCAGGATGGGTTGCCCCATGCTGGCACCAAGGGGTGAGATGGAAAACGGGAGTACCCCGTGAAAAAAAACATCTAGTCAGACGCAGCTGGCCTTTTAAATACAGCTGCAAACCTCCCCTAGGAAAAAATCACTTTGCGGGCAGGGGGAAGGCAAGGGAGCGGAAAGGGAGAAGTAAAGCTATACACAGCTGTTCTCTTTTGCTGAGCTTAGTTAGTTAGTTAGTGTTTATAGGGTCCAGCGGACTACAAGGAGCCAAATCAGGACCTCAGCTATCATATCTGCTGAGTCTCTAGATACAAATACCCACACTAGTATTAACACATCGCTTGAAGTTTATAAAGACAAAAGCACAATATCTGTTCAACTCCAGCAACACCTATATACATTATTAAAGCACTATAACTTATAAAATAAGTTTACCTCTTTTAAAAAAGAAAAAATAAGATCCACTGAAATCTCACGAAAAAGAACTGATAAATCACTGGTGGAAAAGAACTTCTCTCTGATACACATCAAATCAGCACATTCAGTCAAAAAATGATGAACACTGAACAAGCTGTCACATGCAACACACCATGGAGGGTCTTCCCTTCTGAGTATCCAACTGTGCGTTATATAGCTGTGCCCAATATGTAACCGTGACAAAACCGATTCCTCTTTACGGTTACTTACTATCGATGGGAAAGGGTTGATTAAATCTGGGCAAATTTTAAACAATTTGTTATGAATTGGCTAGACCATTCACTCTGCCACAGCTCACGACAATACGAGCTAGATTTATGACGAAGATCTGAGTGAGGAACAAACTGCACAGGCCTCCTGGAAAGACTTGCACCGAGAGCTTGTTTGGCTGCTTTGTCTACCACTGCGTTACCATAGATTCCCATGTGGCTGGGGACCCAACAGAAAACTATATGCTTTCCCGAAGAGACAAGCTGAGTATGAAGATCATGAATATCCGCCAAAACTGGATGTGAAACTTCTCTTGTCGATAAAGCCGACAGTGCCGACAATGAATCCGATAAAATAAGGAAATCGTTCTGATCTGACCTGGACACCGCACTGAGAGCCAGATTTAAAGCCTTCAGTTCAGCAGTATAAAACAGATGACCAATCTCGCAATCTTAACAAGGTGGGCTCCTGAAAATTGCTATCACACACAATGGCAGCTGCAGCCCTCTCATCTTTTTTAGAACCATCTGTAAAAATCTTGGTAAAATCTTTATAAAGTTCACATTGCTCAAGATAAAGTTGTTTATATGCAGCACTCGAGGTGACCTCCTTTCGAAATTGAGTTAAATATAAATTAATCTCTGGATTGGCTATTTTCCAGGGAGGTACATCAGTCTGTAATGGACCATCATCAACAGTATCAAGGTCAATGCCAGCTGCCCCGAAGTGAGGCAAAATACGAACCCCCAGGAGGAATCTCATTTGGCTTTAAGTCATATTTGGCTCTAAAAGGGGGGTTCATGACAATATCATAGGCAGGGTTTTCTGGACTAGCCCTCAGTTTCAGATAATAGTTCATGGAAAGACACAATCTCCTTAGCTCCAGAGGGGGTTCTCCAGATTCAACATACAAACTCTCTTTTGGAGATGTGCGAAAT
>JADBJO010030152.1:2500-18221 GCA_016801955.1 Conus betulinus | reverse complement strand
TCACACCCAAACACACACACACAACACAACACCACACACACACACAACACACCCACAACATGCGCGCATATATGTTATATAGAGAGAGGACGCACCATAAAATACCAAGTCCGGTGCCCCAAGACATGTTAGTGTCAATGTCAACCTCCCGCCCGATTCAAGTTCGAAAATCCCATACCTCGCCCCGAGGAGAGAGAGAGAGAGAGAGAGAGAGAGAGAGTGTCTGTGGTCTGTGCGTGTCTGTGTTTGTTTCTGTCTGGGTGTCTGTCTCACTGGCTGGATGTCTGTTAGTCTCAGTGTCTGTCCATCTGTCTGTCTGTCGGTTGGTCTGTCTCAGTGTCTGTTTGGCTGTCTGTCGCAATATCTCAAGGTGCTCGTGTATGTATGTGCAAACGTACGCGTGCATGTGTGCTGGAGTGTATGAGGACAGAGAAGGGATGGAAGAGGGGGGGGGGGGGGGGGGGGGGGGGTTCAGTCAGTGTAATGGTTACGTGTGACTAATTTTACACATCCCTGTCACTGAAAAAGGCTTGAGCCCTCCAACGAAGGACTACGCCCATTTGACTTGGCCTTTGCTAATATCAGGAATCTCCGCCATTAGTAAACGGGTCCGTCAGTTGACGTGCGAGCCCATTTGATATGGCCTTTGCTATGATCGGGAATCTCCGCCGTTAGTAAACGCATCTGTCAGTTGACGTGAAGCAGAGACCTTTGACCCGACGATCATTGTGTGAGCTATCGTCTGCTAACTTCCTTGCCAACTGGTGCGTGTTGCTACTCCCCGTTCGTGATCAGGATCAGGATCAGGATCAAGATCAGGATTTGGGGCGTTGTATTAAAACAACTTAGCCTATTCAGGCTTTTCACACCCCTTCTATTTTTGGTGTCTGTTGGCCTTGTCGTTGACTAGATCAGTCTTACATTACCATCAAAGTCATATTTTATTTGAATTATTGATTCATGTCTATCTATGAGGTTCTTGAATGTATTTGTACTAGGTGCACGTTTGATGTTAGTTGTTAATTTATTCCAATAATTGGTTACTCTGTTAGTAAATGTAAATTTTCTTAAATTAGTTCTGGAATATTGTTTGAATATCTTAACTTCACGTTTCTTGTAGTATTGATCTGTGGAGTACAAAAAAGCATGCTTTGTCAATATCATCAAAACCATTAAATATCTTATATGTCTGAATCAATTCCCCTTTACTCCCTCTTGCTTTTTAGTGTTGGAAGTTGTAAATGTTTTGATCTTTCTTGGTATGAGTAATCCTTTATACTATGGATCATCTTTGTTGCTCTTCTTTGAACCTGTTCTAGAGTTTCTGATTGTTTTCTGTTTTGCATGTTCAAGAATGGGTCTAACTAATGTCTTATACAATTGTAAGAAAGTGTCCTTTTCTATAAATGTAAAGGCTCTTTTTATTATTCCAATTATTCTGTTGGCCTTGTTAACACGTATTTGCAATGTGATTATCAAATAGCAAGTTTTTGTCGAAAGTCACACTTAGGTCTTTCTCTTCCTCACATTTAGATACTTTTATTTCCTTGTCCCCCATTTCATTATATAATCATTTTGTGGGTTTGATTTTCCAATATGAAGATGTGATGTGAAGCTGAAAGAAGATCAGTAGAACCAACAGAACAGTTGATGGTTATTGCTTCCAGCCAGCCCAGATAATTAAGCATTCAGTATGCTATTGATATGATTGGAACTTTCTAACCACTGTTCGTATGTTAGTGAAATTTGGAAAGAGAGGGGTTAGTTACCGCAAGGACACAGACAGAGTACAGGACTGTCTGTCTGTCTGCCTATCTATCAATATATAGGGTCCTTTTGTGTGACTGGGTTCAGGCGTGTGCTGTGCGCCAGCCTGGTGTTTCACTTTGTCAGGTCAAGGCCAAGACTGACATCAGCCCATGGTTACAGTCAGTCCATGCCGTTGTCTTAGGAAAGATATCGTGCTGGAAAGACTATTGCGTTATTCCTTATGCATTTGCTCCTGCTGATTTCTTTCAATACACATTCAGCAGACTTATGCATTTGCTCATGCTGATTTCTTTCAATACACACTCAGCAGACTTATGCATTTGCTCGTGCTGATTTCTTCCAATACACACTCAGCAGACTTATGCATTTGCTCATGCTGATTTCTTTTAATACACACTCAGCAGACTTACAGACCTTCTCATGTCGGGTTTGGTGGACCTCGGGATTCACCTCCAGACAATTCAAGTTCACCATGTATGGTTAGTTGATGTGTGTTCAGCTGGCATCCTTGAATCATGGTGTAAGTCCTAAAGATTCAAATTTCAACTTATTCTAGGCAAAGTGTTGTGCCTGACTCACACAGTCTACACTGAGCTATATGAGGCAGGTATAACAGCGCCATCAGTGTGTTGTGAAAACTATCTGGAATTTACTGAGCAATATGAGGCAGGAATAACAGCGCCATCAGTGTGTTGTGAAAACCATCTGAAATTGACCTTTCCATTGACCTGGTCTCCAGTTGTCAGGCCACACCAGCCTAGCATCAGCCACTGACAGTTTATGCCAGAGCTGATGTGTATAATCATGTCGTACTGACAGCTTATGCCAGACCTGATGTACAATTGATGTCGTACTGACAGTTTATGCCAGACCTGATGTACAATTGATGTCGTACTGACAGTTTATGCCACAGCTGATGTACAATTGATGTCATACTGACTGTTTATGCCAGAGCTTATGTACAATTGATGTCGTACTGACAGCTTATGCCAGAGCTGATGTACAATTGATGTCGTACTGACAGCTTATGCCAGAGTTGATGTACAACTAATGTCGTACTGACAGCTTATGCCAGAGCGGATGTACAATTCATGTTGTACTGATACGGCCTATGCTGAGCAGTGTTCACTAGTAAGCTGAGATTGTCCAAATGCAGAGGTTTAGTACTCAAGGAACCATGTGCGGGTTCTTGATTCATGCTTTGTGATTTATGCCACATACTGTCACATAAACTGTACCTCATCTCTCCTGTGTTAGCAATGTGTGACTACGATCTGGAGGTGAAAGGTGACCTGGCTGTCTTTGTTCATGTTCACCCTGTACTCTTCGTCACACACCCATGTTAGTGGGGCTTAGATTGTAGGCTACCCTGCACTACCCCTGTAATCTTTGTTGCACACCCATGTTAGTGGGGCATAGATAGTAGGCTACCCTGCACTGCCCCTGTTCTGTCTTCATGTTCCCTAGGTCAGTGTTAGTAGTGTGGACATCTGTTCTATCTTCATGTTCCCTAGGTCAGTGTTAGCAGTGTGGACATCTGTTCTGTTCTGTCTTCATGTGTTCCCTATGTCAGTGTTAGTAGTGTGGACATCTGTTCTGTCTTCATGTTCCCTATGTCAGTGTTAGTAGTGTGGACATCTGTTCTGTCTTCATGTTCCCTATGTCAGTGTTAGTAGTGTGGACATCTGTTCTGTCTTCATGTTCCCTAGGTCAGTGTTAGTAGTGTTGACATCTGTTCTGTCTTCATGTTCCCTAGGTCAGTGTTAGCAGTGTGGACATCTGTTCTGTCTTCATGTTCCCTAGGTCAGTGTTAGTAGTGTGGACATCTGTTTTGTCTTCATGTTCCCTATGTCAGTGTTAGTAGTGTGGACATCTGTTCTGTTCTGTCTTCATGTTCCCTAGGTCAGTGTTAGTAGTGTGGACATCTGTTCTGTCTTCATGTTCCCTAGGTCAGTGTTAGTAGCGTGGACATCTGTTCTTTCTTCATGTTCCCTAGGTCAGTGTTAGTAGTGTGGACATCTGTTCTACCTCATGTTCCCTATGTCAGTGTTAGCAGTGTGGACATCTGTTCTACCTTCATGTTCCCTATGTCAGTGTTAGTAGTGTGGACATCTGTTCTGTCTTCATGTTCCCTATGTCAGTGTTAAAAGTGTGAACATCTGTTCTGTTCTACCTTCATGTTCCCTATGTCAGTGTTAGTAGTGTGGACATCTGTTCTGTTCTGTCTTCATGTTCCCTAGGTCAGTGTTAGCAGTGTGGACATCTGTTCTGTCTTCATGTTCCCTATGTGTTGTTAGTTAGTGTGGCCATCTGTTCTGTCTTATGTTCCCTATGTCAGTGTTAGTAGTGTGGACATCTGTTCTGTCTTAATGTTCCCTATGTCAGTGTTAGTAGTGTGGGACATCTGTTCTGTCTTCATGTTCCCTATGTCAGTGTTAGCAGTGTGGACATCTGTTCCACCTTCATGTTCCCTATGTCAGTGTTAGCATTGTGGACATCTGTTCTACCTTCATGTTCCCTATGTCAATGTTAGTAGTGTGGACATCTGTTATACCTTTATGTTCCCTAGGTCAGTGTTAGTAGTGTGGACATCTGTTCTGTATTCATGTTCCCTAGGTCAGTGTTAGCAGTGTGGACATCTGTTCTGTCTTCATATTCCCTAGGTCAGTGTTAGCAGTGTGGACATCTGTTCTGTCTTCATGTCCCCTATGTCAGTGTTAGTAGTGTGGACATCTGTTCTGTTCTGTCTTCATGTTCCCTAGGTCAGTGTTAGTAGTGTGGACATCTTTCTGTCTTCATGTTCCCAAGGTCAGTGTTAGTAGTGTGGACATCTGTTCTGTCTTCATGTTACCTATGTCAGTGTTAGCAGTGTGGACATCTGTTCTGTTCTGTCTTCATGTTCCCTATGTCAGTGTTAGTAGTGTGGACATCTGTTCTGTTCTACCTTTATGTTCCCTAGGTCAGTGTTCGCAGTGTGGACGTCTGTTCTACCTTTATGTTCCCTAGGTCAGTATCAGCAGTGTGGACATCTGTTCTGTTCTGTCTTCATGTTCCCTAGGTCAGTGTTAGCAGTGTGGACATCTGTTCTGTCTTTATGTTCCCTATGTCAGTGTTAGTAGTGTGGACATCTGTTCTGTCTTTATGTTCCCTATGTCAGTGTTAGTAGTGTGGACATCTGTTCTGTCTTCATGCTCCCTAGGTCAGTGTTAGCGGTGTGGACATCTGTTCTACCTTCATATTCCCTATGTCAGTGTTAGTAGTGTGGACATCTGTTCTGTTTTCATTTTCCCTATGTCAGTGTGTTAGTGTGGACATCTCTTCTGTCTTCACGTTCGCTAGGTCAGTGTTAGCAGTGTGGAAATCTGTTCTGTCTTCATGTTCCCTAGGTCAGTGTTAGCAGTGTGGACATCTGTTCTGTCTTCATGTTCCCTAGGTCAGTGTTAGTAGTGTTGACATCTGTTCTGTCTTCATGTTCCCTAGGTCAGTGTTAGCAGTGTGGACATCTGTTCTGTCTTCATGTTCCCTAGGTCAGTGTTAGTAGTGTGGACATCTGTTCTGTCTTCATGTTCCCTATGTCAGTGTTAGTAGTGTGGACATCTGTTCTGTTCTGTCTTCATGTTCCCTAGGTCAGTGTTAGTAGTGTGGACATCTGTTCTGTCTTCATGTTCCCTAGGTCAGTGTTAGTAGTGTGGACATCTGTTCTTTCTTCATGTTCCCTAGGTCAGTGTTAGTAGTGTGGACATCTGTTCTACCTTCATGTTCCCTATGTCAGTGTTAGCAGTGTGGACATCTGTTCTGTCTTCATGTTCCCTATGTCAGTGTTAAAAGTGTGAACATCTGTTCTGTTCTACATTCATGTTCCCTATGTCAGTGTTAGTAGTGTGGACATCTGTTCTGTTCTGTCTTCATGTTCCCTAGGTCAGTGTTAGTAGTGTGGACATCTGTTCTGTCTTCATGTTCCCTATGTCAGTGTTAGTAGTGTGGCCATCTGTTCTGTCTTTATGTTCCCTATGTCAGTGTTAGTAGTGTGGACATCTGTTCTGTCTTAATGTTCCCTATGTCAGTGTTAGTAGTGTGGACATCTGTTCTGTCTTCATGTTCCCTATGTCAGTGTTAGCAGTGTGGACATCTGTTCCACCTTCATGTTCCCTATGTCAGTGTTAGCATTGTGGACATCTGTTCTACCTTCATGTTCCCTATGTCAATGTTAGTAGTGTGGACATCTGTTATACCTTTATGTTCCCTAGGTCAGTGTTAGCAGTGTGGACATCTGTTCTGTCTTCATGTTCCCTATGTCAGTGTTAGTAGTGTGGACATCTGTTCTGTTCTGTCTTCATGTTCCCTAGGTCAGTGTTAGCAATGTGGACATCTGTTCTGTCTTCATGTTCCCTAGGTCACTTTTAATAGTGTGGACATCTGTTCGGTCTTCATGTTCCCTAGGTCAGTGTTAGTAGTGTGGACATCTGTTCTGTTCTGTCTTCATGTTCCCTATGTCAGTGTTAGTAGTGTGGACATCTGTTCTGTATTTATGTTCCCTAGGTCAGTGTTAGCATTGTGGACATCTGTTCTGTCTTCATGTTCCCTAGGTCAGTGTTAGCAGTGTGGACATCTGTTCTGCCTTCATGTTCCCTATGTCAGTGTTAGTGGTGTGGACATCTGTTCTGTCTTCATGTTCCCTATGTCAGTGTTAGTAGTGTGGACATCTGTTCTGTCATCATGTTCCCCTATGTCAGTGTTAGTAGTGTGGGACATCTGTTCTGTCTTCATGTTGTTCCCTAGGTCAGTGTTAGCAGTGTGGACATCTGTTCTGTCTTCATGTTCCCTAAGTCAGTGTTAGTAGTGTGGACATCTGTTCTGTCTTCATGTTCCCTATGTCAGTGTTAGTAGTGTGGACATCTGTTCTGTCTTCATGTTCCCTAGGTCAGTGTTAGTAGTGTGGACATCTGTTCTGTCTTCATGTTCCTATGTCAGTGTTAGTAGTGTGGACATCTGTTCTGTCTTCATGTTCCCTTGGTCAGTGTTAGTAGTGTGGACATCTGTTCTGCCTTCATGTTCCCTATGTCAGTGTTAGTAGTGTGGACATCTGTTCTGTCTTCATGTTCCCTATGTCAGTGTAGTAGTGTGGACATCTGTTCTGTCTTCATGTTCCCTAGGTCATGGTTTGCAGTGTGGACATCTGTTCTGTCTTCATGTTCCCTAGGTCAGTGTTAGTAGTGTGGACATCTGTTCTGTCTTCATGTTCTCTAGTTCAGTATTAGCATTGTGGACATCTGTTCTACCTTTATGTTCCCTATGTCAGTGTTAGCAGTGTGGACATCTGTTCTGTCTTCATTTCCCTAGGTCAGTGTTAGTACTGTGGACATCTGTTCTCTCTTCATGTTCTCTAGGTCAGTATTAGCAGTGTGGACATCTGTTCTACCTTTATGTTCCCTGTGTCAGTGTTAGTAGTGTGGACATGTGTTCTGTTCTACCTTTATGTTCCTTAGGTCAGTGTTAGTAGTGTGGACATCTGTTCTGTTCTACCTTTATGTTCCCTAGGTCAGTGTTAGCAGTGTGAACATCTGTTCTACCTTTATGTTCCCTAGGTCAGTGTTAGCAGTTTGGACATCTGTTCTGTTCTACCTTTATGTTCCCTAGGTCAGTTTTAGCAGTGTGGACATCTGTTCTACCTTTATGTTCCCTAGGTCAGTGTTCGCAGTGTGGACATCTGTTCTACCTTTATGTTCCCTAGGTCAGTGTTCGCAGTGTGGACGTCTGTTCTACCTTTATGTTCCCAAGGTCAGTATCAGCAGTGTGGACATCTGTTCTGTTCTGTCTTCATGTTCCCTATGTCAGTGTTAGCAGTGTGGACATGTGTTCTGTCTTCATGTTCCCTATGTCAGTGTTAGTAGTGTGGACATGTGTTCTGTCTTCATGTTCCCTAGGTCAGTGTTAGTAGTGTGGACATCTGTTCTGTCTTCATGTTCCCTATGTCAGTGTTAGTAGTGTGGACATCTGTTCTGCCTTCATGTCCCTATGTCAGTGTTAGCAGTGTGGACTCTGTTCTGTCTTTATGTTCCCTATGTCAGTGTTAGCAGTCTTGGACATCTGTTCTGTCTTCATGTTCCCTATGTCAGTGTTAGCAATGTGGACATCTGTTCTGTCTTCATGTTCCCTATGTCAGTGTTAGTAGTCTGGACATCTGTTTCTACCTTCATGTTCCCTATGTCAGTGTTAGTAGTGTGGACATCTGTTCTGTTCTGTCTGTCTTCATGTTCCCTAGGTCAGTGTTAGAAGTGTGGACATCTGTTCTGTTCTGTCTTCATGTTCCCTAGGTCAGTGTTAGTAGTGTGGACATCTGTTCTGTCTTCATGTTCCCTAGGTCAGTGTTAGTAGTGTGGACATCTGTTCTACCATCATGTTCCCTAGGTCAGTGTTAGTAGTGTGGCCATCTGTTCTGTCTTCATGTTCCCTAGGTCAGTGTTAGCAGTGTGGACATCTGTTCTACCTTTATGTTCCCTAGGTCAGTGTTAGTAGTGTGGACATCTGTTCTACCATCATGTTCCCTAAGTCAGTGTTAGTAGTGTGGCCATCTGTTCTGTCTTCATGTTCCCTAGGTCAGTGTTAGCAGTGTGGACATCTGTTCTACCTTTATGTTCCCTAGGTCAATGTTAGTAGTGTGGACACATCTACTCTGACCTCCTGATTTAACACAGACTGAGCCAAGGGCTCACACAAACTGTGCTAAGTGTAAATATGCCATAGACCTATAGACATCACTGCCACTGATGTGGTCACACAGACTGTGCTAAGTGTTAATATGCCACAGACTTATAGATATCCTTCCGTTGATGTGGTCACACAGACTGTGCTAAGTGTTAATATGCCACAGACTTATAGATATCACTTCCGTTGATGTGGTCACACAGACTGTGCTAAGTGTTAATATGCCATAGACCTATAGACATCACTGCCACTGATGTGGTCACACAGACTGTGCTAAGTGTTAATATGCCACAGACCTATAGACATCACTGCCACTGATGTTGTCACACAGACTGTGCTAAGTGTTAATATGCCACAGACCTGTAGACATCACTGCCACTGATATGGTCACACAGACTGTGTTAAGTGTTAATATGCCACAGACCTGTACACATCACTGTTGCTGATGTGGTCACACAGACTGTGCTAGGTGTTAATATGCCACAGACCTATAGACATCACTGCCGCTGATACAGACTGTGCTAGGTGTTAATATGCCACAGACCTATAGACATCACTGCTGCTGATACAGACTGTGCTAAGTGTTAATATGCCATAGACCTATAGACATCACAACAACTGATACAGACTGCGCTAAGTGTTAATATGCCATAGACCTATAGACATCACAACAACTGATACAGACTGTGCTAAGTGTTAATATGCCATAGACCTATAGACATCACAAACAACTGATACAGACTGTGCTAAGTGTTAAATATGCCATAGACCTATAGACATCACAACAACTGATACAGACTGCGCTAAGTGTTAATATGCCATAGACCTATAGACATCACAACAACTGATACAGACTGTTCTAAGTGTTAATATGCCACAGACCTATAGACATCGCTGCTGCTGATACAGACTGTGCTAAGTGTTAATATGTCACAGACCTGTAGACATCTCTGCCACTGATGTGGCCACACAGACTGTGCTAAGTGTTAATATGTCACAGACCTATAGACATCTCTGCCACTGATGTGGTCACGCAGACTGTGCTAAGTGTTAATATGCCACAGACCTATAGACATCACTGTCACTAATGTGGTCACACAGACTGTGCTAAGTGTTAAAATGTCACAGACCTATAGACATCTCTGCCACTGATGTGGTCACGCAGACTGTGCTAAGTGTTATATGCCATAGACCTATAGACATCACAGCAACTGATACAGACTGTTCTAAGTGTTAATATGCCATAGACCTGTAGACATCACTGCCACTGATGTGGTCACACAGACTGTGCTAAGTGTTATTATGCCATAGACCTGTACACATCACTGTTGCTGATGTGGTCACACAGACTGTGCTAGGTGTTAATATGCCACAGACCTATAGACATCACTGCCGCTGATACAGACTGTGCTAAGTGTTAATATGTCATAGACCTATAGACATCACAGCAAACTGATACAGACTGTGCTAAGTGTTAATATGCCATAGACCTATAGACATCACAGCAACTGATACAGACTGTTCTAAGTGTTAATATGCCATAGACCTGTAGACATCACTGCACTGATGTGGTCACACAGACTGTGCTAAGTGTTATTATGCCATAGACCTGTACACATCACTGTTGCTGATGTGGTCACACAGACTGTGCTAGGTGTTAATATGTCCATAGACCTATAGACATCGCTGCTGCTGATACAGGACTGTGCTAAGTGTTAATATGTCACAGACCTGTAGACATCTCTGCCACTGATGTGGTCACACAGACTGTGCTAAGTGTTAATATGTCACAGACCTATATACATCACTGCCACTGATGTGGTCACACAGAATGTGCTAAGTGTTAATATCCCATAGACCTGTAGACATCACTGCCACTGATGTTGTCACACGGGACTGTGCCAAGTGTTAATATGCCATAGACCTATAGACATCACTGCCACTGATACAGACTGTGCCTTAGAAGGTAGTTTCAAAGCCAGGCGACTGAAGGTGGAAATTGATGATTGGTGCAATGTAAACCATATGTCACTGAATCCTAATAAAACAAAAGTAGTACTGATAACAACAAGGCAAAGAAAATAATACATAACCTCACAGCCTCCAATTGTTTTTGTCAATAATAAGCACCACAAACTCTTCAGTCTAGATTTCTCCTAAACCCTACGGATTCAACCAAATTCCAAATTCACACACCTAGAAGAGATCTATTAAAATCAAGCTTATCCTACTCTGGTAGTGTGGTTTGGAATTCACTTCCACTGCATTTCCGATGCACTCAAAATGCATTTAATCCTTTTCAGTGAAAAAACTAATTACACATTTCACAGCAGACCATTAACATGGAATATCCATGTGTCTGTGGAAAGCGTTTCGCTACCACCCGTGGCATGAAGATCCACAGAACAAAGATGGGATGTGTAAAAAACTCATCTGAATGAGCAGCAGCGCATTGCATCAGCAGGTAAGACGTCGGAAGACCAAGGCCAGGATTTAAACCACAGTTCCAAGGTCATCCATGCTGTTGGTTCGGATGAGGAATTTGCACAGGCCCTCGATGGTCAGGCGCCTGAAACTCAAACTGTCACGTGCAAACGAGACTGAAGATTGGGAGAAACTGGATGCAAAAATCGTCCAAAGACTCGATGCACTGATAGGGAAAAGCACCCTGGAACACAAACTAGCCACATATGTGGACATTGTGTATGCCACATGTAGAGACGCCTATGGAGCAAAACTACCCAAAGAGAAAACATCTCCAAAGAAATCCAGACGCCAAGAAGAGATGGACAAGATCAGGGTCCAAAAGAAAAATCTCAAGAAGCAAACGAAGACCGCACTGCCAGCTGAAAAAACAAGGCTTGGAAAAAAACTCTGGAAAGACTGAAAGCCAAACACAGCGCCCTCAGCAAAGCGGAATCTGCGAGGAAGAGGAGAACACAAAAAGAAGAAGGTACAAGAGCGCTTCTTCAGAGGCCCCTTCCAGTTTGCCAGAACTCTGTTTGAGCAGCCAAAAATCTCGGACTCTTAAGTGTGGACAAAGGAGTTCTTGAGCAGCATCTGAGGAAAACATACTCTGACTCACAGAGCAAAGCACCACTCGACATTCAAGGTCTGGTGTGGCCAACCAACCTGAGGAACAGTTGAATGACAAGCCTCCAACGTTGGCAGAAATCAAGACAGTGGTGGTCAACAAAGCCAGAGCCAAATCATCACCAGGGCCAAACGGGAATACCTTACCAGCTGTACAAGAAATGTCCCAAGGTGCTGGAGTCGCTCCACAGGCTGCTGCGATCAGCTTGGAGAAAAACCAAAAGATCAGCGGCCAGTGGATGACGGCAGATGGTGTGTACATCCCCAAAGCAAAACTCAAGTGACATCAGCCAGTTCAGGCCAATATCACTACTGAACGTCGAAGGGAAAATCTTCTTCTCGGTCATGGCAGCAAGGCTGACCAAGTACCTCATGGAAAAACAAGTATTTGGATGTGTCAGTCCAGAAAGGTGGCATCCCAGGCGTGGCTGGCTGTGTAGAACACGCCACAATGATCTGGGACGCAATCCAAAGAGCAAAAAACAAAAAAGAAAGACCTGAGACCTGGACGTAGTGTGGCTCGATCTGGCAAACGCATATGGATCTGTACCCCATGAGATGATACAGTTGGCTCTTGAGATGTACCATGTGCCAAAGAAACATCCGCGACATGCTCAAGAAGTACTTCAATGGTTTCTCAATGCGGTTCTCTACCAAGGAGTACACAACAGATTGGATCAACTTGGATGTGGGCATTGCAATGGGCTGTGCAATTTCCCCAATACTGTTCGTGTTGGCAATGGAAGGTCATCTTGAAAGCAGCAACAAGCAACGCAAGACAAACAGACCTTGGCGATGGATACAAGATGCCCCCTCTCAAGGCCTTCATGGATGACACTACAGTGATTCATCATCAGAGAAGACGAGACACGTCATGTGCTGGAGAGGCTGGACGACATAGTTGCCTCATCCAGAATGAAGTTCAAGCCAAAGAAATCACGGAGTCTCTCACTGAGGAGGAAAGGAAAAAAGTGGCCGAATCTGTGGTCTTCAGTGTTGCCAACCAGGCCATTCCAACAGTCACAGAAGAGCCAGTCAAGAGCCTTGGAAGATGGTATGATGATACGCTGAAAGACACACAAAGAAAAGCAAAAGAAAACCAAACAGATGTCGGAAGAAGAAGGCTGGAGGAGACCATTGACCAGTGTGGGCTCCCTGGCAAATACAAGGTCTGGTGTCTGCAGTTCATGCTGATACCAAAGCTCCTATGGCCTCTGATGATATACGACATCTCTGCACCAGCATAGTGGAGGCAATGGAATCCAAAATCAACAAGTTCACAAGGAAAATGGCTTGGTGTCCCATCCTGTCTGACTGGCATTAGCGCTGTACTGTCGCCAAGCAAAGCTGAAACTACCACTGAAATCCATCCTAGAGGAATACAAAGCAGGGAAGATCAGACTTCAAAGCATGCTGGAGGACTCAGGAGACAAGGTGGTAGAAGCAATCAAGCCCCAGCTGAAGACAGGCAGAAAATGGAAAGTTCAAGAGGCGATGATTCTGCAAAAGAAAGTCTCAAGATCAGAGAAAATAACAGGACTCACACAGACCAACAGACAAGGACTGGGGGCGACCAAAACTGAATGGTGGTCAAAGGCCAAAGGAAAAGCCAAAAAAGAGAGACGATGATTCAGGAGATGAGAAAAGAAGAAGAAGACCAAAAAACCCCAAAAAGCAGTCCAGCAGAGCCAGCAAGGGCATGGACAACGTGGGAGAATGCACTCCAAAGAAGTCTCACTTGGAATGACATTTGGCACATGGCCCCTCTCAGGATCAGCTTCATTCTCAGATCTGCATATGACCTTCTGCCCTCAAATGCAAACCTGGTGAAATGGAGGAAAAACAGACGATCCTTCATGCCCCCCTGCCATGAAAAACAAAACAGTGGAGCATGTCCTACGCTCATGTAAAGTAGCCCTGGCTCAAGGAAGGTACACATGGAGGCACAACCAAGTGCTCAAAGAGATTGTACAAGTAGTCTGGGCTAGTACCCAACACCACAAAAGGGGGAAAATCAGGACTCCAAAAGCACCCAACATTCTTCACGGCAGGAGGCAGCGAATCATGGCCAAGAAAAACAGTGCCACTCGGAACATGCAGACAGAGTCTGCTGGACGGGGCAGATGACTGGGAGTGCACTGCAGACCTCCCAGAATGGAAGAGTCACCCAGAGATCATCAGCAAGAGTGGCATGAGACCAGACATAGTAG
Source organism: Conus betulinus (assembly GCA_016801955.1). Taxonomy (NCBI): domain Eukaryota; kingdom Metazoa; phylum Mollusca; class Gastropoda; order Neogastropoda; family Conidae; genus Conus; species Conus betulinus. The sequence goes on along the minus strand of JADBJO010030152.1, from coordinate 4,443 downwards.
TCCACTCTCAGTCAAGCAAGCAGCTGATCATGATCGAGCTCACGGTGCCATATGAGAACAGAATGGAGGCAGCTCAAATCTACAAGACTGAAAAGTATGCTGATCTGGCAAACAGCCTGAGGAGGAAGGCTATCAGGTCAAAGTCCTCACAGCAGCAGAAATTGGAGCTGGAGCTAGGGGGTTTGTAGGAACGTCTGCATACAGCCTCATGAAACAGCTTTCAGTTGCAGGGAGGGAAAAAAAAAAAAACCAGAGCCCTGGAAGCAATGGCAGAAGCGGCGGAGAGAGAGTGTTCAAGCTGGATCTGGTCAAGGAGGAACAAAAAGTGAACTTCATAAGGCTTAACTTTCCTACAAATATCAGGTTGTCCCAGTGGCTCAGTGGTTAGTGCGCGAGTCATTAAGTGGAAAATGAGCATGTCCAGAGGGTCATGGGTTCGAATCCCAGTCATGGCTCGCCCCAAGATGGGAAAAAAAAAAAAGCAGCAGAGGGACATCCGGAGTCATGAACCGGGTGTGGCCCAACCCCCTAGAGTGTCAGGAGATAAGGGCCGAAACATTTGCTTGAAGGGGGCTTCTCTTCTGAGGACTCTCTGCTGCCACGCTCTCCGCGAGTTTCTTATTAGGGATGAAATTTAATATTATATACCAGGCCACACCTTCTGTTTTGCTGCATATTACGCCGCTTCCTTTCTTTTCTAGTGATTTTTTTTCAAACCAGAAAATGATAAATGAGAGATATGTTCACTCTTGGTTTAATTAATGATGGTAATTATATTATGATGATTGAATGTTGTGATCACTGATTTTCCTGGTGCATTGTCACTAATTGATTAATGCCCTAATACTTCAGATTTTTTTAACTGTAACTACACGGTGATAAATGTATGTCCTGATTACTGTTGATAATATTGATGTATTGCTTTTTATTCAAATTTCATAGCAATGTTTAGCATGTGATATTTTGGATAGAAGAATGGAATTAAAATCTCTCTCTCTCTCTCTCTCTCTCTCTCTCTCTCTCTCTCTCTCTCTCTCTCTCTCTCTCTCTCTCTCTCTCTCTCTCGTTAATTAATTACGGCTGCGTATCGATGGATTGTCACTTAATAATAATCATAGCGTTGGGTAGTGTATGAATGGTAAAGAAGAAAAAAAAACTCCCTCTCTCTCTCTCTCTCTCTCTCTCTCTCTCTCTCTCACACACACACACTCACACACACACACACACACACACACACACACACACACACACACACACACACACACACACACACATAATTGCCTAACTTTTATTATCTACCAGTACACAATCAAGTTTCTAATGCAAAAGAAAGAACAAGCAGTGCTATTACTACCCGGCAAGGCATTGATTATTCTTTATGCCCATCACCAGTTCCATCAGATCAACCAGACTTTATATTCTTGCGCGGCAAGTGCTAGAATTGATAACAAGAATGCTCTAAACGTTGTCTCAGTTTATTTGCCAAAAGGACCCGAATGATCGAAACACTGAGTGGCTACATTTGTTTAAAAATTCTAATGAAAATGGCTGGTTGATGGAGACCTTAATGCCCACTCTCCATTTTGGGATAAAGACTGCTCAACTTTAACCAACAATCACTTCATTGAAAATGTGGTGGACTCATCTTTGTGCTTGCTAAATGATGGTAGCATCACTCGAATACCAGATATCCCTACCCACAGAGCAAGTGCCATTGACTTGTCCTTGATTTCTCCATAATTACCTTTTGACTGCATCTGGCAAACGTATCAAGACACTCTTGGAAGAGATCACTTTCTGCTAAAGATCGAATGAAATAAAAAAAAAATGTGAAATAACAAATTTTCCAGTAAATAATTAAGATACCTAAATACAATTACAAATTTGCAGATTGGAATACATTTTCATCTATTCTTTCTTACGTTAATGCAGATGATGTTTTT
>JADBJO010030151.1:0-15000 GCA_016801955.1 Conus betulinus | reverse complement strand
GGAGGGATTTTGTGCTGCCCGGTTTTCTGGGCTGCAGGAAGGAAGGGTAGGATTTCTGCAAACCGGAAAAACTGGTTTGTAGGGATGAAAAAGTTAATCATGGAAAATGTTAGCCTGACCAACTTTCTGATCACATTTTGGTTGTGGGATTAGAGCTTCCATCACCCGTGACCTAAGATTTGAGTCTGTCAGACACAGAAACACAGACATTGTAATGTGTGTGTGTGTGTGTGTGTGTGTGTGTGTGTGTGTGTGTGTGTGTGTGTGTGTGTGTGTATACTTACATCTGCATACTGTATGAATCCATTCGCTTCTGAAGACACCACCACCAATTTAAGTTCAAACACAACTGCATGTTTTAGAGCATACTATACTGACAATGATAGCAGTGAAGACAATGATGATATGGGTGACAATTTTGCTGGGAGATGATGATGTTAAACGATAATGATGTTGGTGGTGGCGATGATCACTGAGATGATGAGGATAATGTGATATAGTGATAAACGATGTTATGGGTGGTGGTAATCATGGAGATGTTGATGATGTGATGACATTGACTGATGACAATGGTGACGATGATGTGATGACATTGACTGATGACGATGGTGACGATGATGTGATGACACTGACTGATGACGATGGTGACGATGATGTGATGACACTGACTGATGACGATGGTGACGATGATGTGATGACACTGACTGATGACGATGGTGACGATGATGTGATGACACTGACTGATGACGATGGTGACGATGATGTGATGACACTGACTGATGACGATGGTGACGATGATGTGATGACACTGACTGATGACGATGGTGACGATGATGTGATGACACTGACTGATGACGATGATGGTGACGATGATGTGATGACACTGACTGATGACGATGATGGTGACGATGATGTGATGACACTGACTGATGACGATGATGGTGACGATGATGTGATGACACTGACTGATGACGATGATGGTGACGATGATGTGATGACACTGACTGATGACGATGATGGTGACGATGATGTGATGACACTGACTGATGACGATGATGGTGACGATGATGTGATGACACTGACTGATGATGATGGTGTGACGATGATGTGATGACACTGACTGATGACGATGATGGTGACGATGATGTGATGACACTGACTGATGACGATGATGGTGACGATGATGTGATGACACTGACTGATGACGATGATGGTGACGATGATGTGATGACACTGACTGACTGATGACGATGATGGTGACGATGATGTGATGACACTGACTGATGATGACGATGGTGACGATGATGTGATGACACTGACTGATGATGACGATGGTGACGATGATGTGATGACACTGACTGATGATGACGATGGTGACGATGATGTGATGACACTGACTGATGATGACGATGGTGACGATGATGTGATGACACTGACTGATGATGACGATGGTGACGATGATGTGTGACACGACACTGACTGATGATGACGATGGTGACGATGATGTGATGACACTGACTGATGATGATGGTGACGATGATGTGTACCTCAACAGGCAGCGCAGCGGACAGGGCAGGGGTGGAGGAGGGCCAGATCCTCATTTCTGTCAATGGCACCAACGTGTTGTCTCTTCCCACACGACGACATCGTCGCCCTGATCATCAACAGTTAGTCATGTGAACACAGTCTTCTTTCTGATTGGTTTACAGCTGTTGTTGTAGACATAGATGCAAGAATTTGTTTATCAGCTGTCAGTTATGTGGCCCACTCATCTTTGATTAGTGAATAGTTTTTTGGGGTTTTTTTGATGATGTGCGTTGTTTGTTTGCTCATTGTCATGCGACCACACTTATATAAGTGTTGTATGTTTGTTGGTTTGATTATTCTCGAAGGTCAGTCACATGACCACACTGCCTGTGGCTATTTCTTAGCTGTTTTTGTGTTTCACTTGTGGTTTGTTGATCATCAACAGTCATGTGAGTATGCTGAGTATGCTTAACTCTTTCATTCCTACTTTTCTATGAACCATTACTTCCTCTTGTTCCTAGATTCTTATAATACAAGTATTCCCTTCATTCCTGGATTTAGGGGGAAAAAAAGTGTAAAGTGAGAACTGCCACGTATGCAGTAGCAAACCGGCCAGAATAGAGTGGCGACCATTTTCCCACACTGTAGAGGCCGTCTGGCATCCGTTCCATTCATAAACACTGCCGCGTGAGCGACCTGGTCATGACGTGCACCGATGACGCGACTCGTGAGAAGTTCAAAGCGCTTACTGCGAGAATCGATTTTTCTGGGCTGCAGGAAGGAAAGGAGGGATTTTGTGCTGCCCGGTTTTCTGGGCTGCAGGAGGAAGGGTAGGATTTCTGCAAACCAGAAAAACTGGGTTGTAGGGATGAAAGAGTTGATTATGTGTTGTTTGTTTATAATCAACAATCAGTCAAATGACCACACCTTGTCTTTGGCTGCCCAATGGCTGTTTTCCTTGGCATGTGTATTGTTCGTTTTCATCACGTTGCTCAAATGACCACATTTGTTCCGAGCGACTCCATTGGTTTGTTGAAGTGTGTGTGTTGTGTTGTGCATTCATCCAAACTTCGCTGAAGTCTTTTGGAAGAAGTAATAAATGTCATACCTACAAACACTTGAAATCTGGTTTTTGCAAGGAAAAGTTTATTACACAACTACCAGATTTGTATGTCACTGTGTTAATGAAATTTCATTGTGATCGTATGTTGAAATGAAAAAAAGGACGACAATAAGGATTGTGGAGAGAAGGAATATGCAGTATGCATCACATGAATAAAGCAGTGGAGTTCAATTTTGTTTAATTGTCCAAAATGTATAGTGTTAAGTCATCAGTCTTTTACAAAATGATTTCTAATTGTATGTTCAATGTTTGTAAGAGAAAGTGTCTGCTGAATTTATCAAAGTTAATCGAATTTAAGCAAGAAACTATCTTGACTGATGTAGATGTGTATTGTCTGTACTTTTTTTTTTTTCATAAAAGCAAAGACTGTTACTGTTCTTTTTTTTTTTTTTTAGATTTCATGCTGTTGAATGTTTCCCAATGTTCTGATCCTCCATACCCCCCAAAATGAAGGAAATAAATGTTGTGTTTTCCACTGTGTTAAGATAAATCAGACTAATTCTCTGTAGTTAGAATAGGCCCAAATAAACAAAACTTTGATCGTCTGTAGTTAAAATTAGCTGAAACTGTACACCTCTGTACCTGGAATGAATTAAAATGTTGTCCTCTGTAGTTGGAATAAACCAGACTATTATTTTTTCCATTGTCAAAGAAGAAAAAAAAACGACTGTATTCCCTATAGTTAAGATTAACAAATCAACATAACCATTGTCCTCGGTAGTTACAATGAATCGGAACTGTTGGCATTGGTAATCGGAATTAATCTAAACATTGTCCTTTCAAGTTGTGGTTGAAATGAACAAATTGTGTTCTGTTGCATTTTCTTTGCGTTACTTTGTTCGTCGTTCTCCCTCTTAGCTGTATAATGTACAGAACCAGCAACAGACTGACGGACAGACATTCCTCTCTGTGGATCCTGCAGGTCCCTCGATGATTCAGGTTGCCATAGCTACCAGCGACTTCCAGCCATCCCGTGACCTTCAGGCGGCGCTGATGGAAGGTTACATGCAGAAGCTTGGCGGCTCGTCCTCGGTGATCATGCGGAGGTGGAAGAAGAAGCTTCTTCTTCGTTCTTCGTCAGGACAGCTGCTTGTACTACTACAAGCAGAAAGAGGTAGGGTTTTGCGAGGGAATCTACAGGCGCTGAATTACGAGAGTGGAAATTTGATAAAGGACGCCTGCTTATCAGAAGATGCGTATTTGTGGTGTGTTGGGAACTATGAAAAATGTAATAAGAAAACTATGTTTATTTTCATATCTCTAACCCTTAAAGATATGGTTGATCTGGCTTGATTTATAGTTGATGTGGATTCTGCTGGGGAAAGTTGATTACATGCATTTGTGGTGTATTGGAAACAATAATAGTAGTACATCAGTAGAAACAATGTTTTTTTTTTTTCTGAACCCTAACCCTTATAGCTAAGGTTGATCTGATTTGATTCATAGATGAAGCCGATTCTGCAGGGAAAGAAGTTTGGTAATCAGCGACAAGATTGTGTTAACTTTCTTTCACCATTCCATCTTTTTCTGTTTTATTTATTATAAAAGAAATAGATGTGTCAGGATGTGTCATTCTGCAGCTGCTTTAAATTGTGCCTTCATTGTGTGCCACATGGCTAGGTATTTTCATGTTGTTTTCTATGGAGACGTCCTCATTCTGTCTGTCCCTTTGTCTGTCTGTCTGTTTGTCTGTCGTCTGTCTGCCTGTCTGTCTGTCTGTCTGTCTCTCTGACTCTCTGTTTCTCTCTCTCTCTCTCTCAATGTGTAAAAATTAATACAACTTCTCTTCATTTCAAACACTTTCCTATGGCGTCCCACAAGGCTCTATCCTGGGTCCCTTACTGTTCACCATTTACATCAGTGATCTACCTCTCCATATCACATCCACCTGTGAACTCTTTGCTGATGATGCAACAATCCACACAAATCATTCCCATGTTACTGTTCTTGCACAAACTTTACAAGAAAGTGCAGGTGACCTCGTAAAATGGACCGAATTAAATCACATGTCACTTCACCCTCAAAAAACTAAATCCATGCTTATCACAACCAGGCAAAAAAAACAAAATCTCTCACTATTAAGTTTCTTCCTATACATCTTAAAAATGAATCCATTGAACAGGTAACATTCCTCAAAGTGTTAGGAACAACAATTGATAACAATATTGGTAAGCTCACATAACCTCACTGTACAGAAAAATTTCACAGAAAGTTTATCAACTCTTCAGAATCAAATGCTTCCTCGACCTGAATTCACGCAAGATCTTTTTCCAGTCTCATATCCAATCATACATAGACTATGGATCTGCTCTACGGGGACTCTGCTAGCACTAACACCCTCAAACCATTGCTAAGCCTACACAAGCTAGCACTCAAATTAGTCCTCCTAAAAAGCAGTAGTCTTCTGGACTCGGACTATAAAAAGATTCAAGTTCTTTCCATAAGTCTGAGATTAGAATACAACAAAGGAATCATAATGCACAAGATTGTGTCTGGGAAGGCACCCACACCATTAGTTCACAACATTAGTTCAGATTCTCAATTAATTTCTCAAGGACTCTACCCAAACTCATGTCCCTGTTCCTAGAATTGACTTATTCAAATCCAGTTTAACATATTCAGGTTCTTGTCAATGAAACTCGCTCCCTGAATCAACCAAACAACACTGCATAGCACCCTCAAACACCATTATTTCAACCATTTTATCTGCCAATACTTGCATACTCACCCATTAATCCACCACAAACCACTACCACTGTCTTTGCCTTATGTATAACCCTGACAATTTAGGAAGTGTTTTGTACTTGAAATGCACATGTTATTTTGTTTAGTAAGCATGTCTTATGTTAGTGCGCACACGCGAGCGTGTGCGCATGCATGTGTGTGTGTGTGTGTGTGTGTGTGTGTGTGTGTGTGTGTGTGTGTGTGTGTGTGTGCACGCCTGTGTGTTTCCTACTTGCTCCTGCCCTGCTTGTCATTATGTTGTTATGCTTATATTCATATGCGACTCTCTCTCTCTCTCTCTTTCTCTCTCTCTCTCTCTCTCTCTCTCTCTCTCTCTCTCTCTCACAGTTCTGCTGGAATGACTTGATTTATGATCTGTATGACATTCTTCCCCCGCCCTAGCCGTGTGACTGGGCTATCATTATGCATCTCCCCCTCCCCATTTGTGCTTATTTTCCCTCCCCCCCTCCCCCCCCCCTGCCCCTGCCCCCCACCCCCACCCCCCCCACCCCCCCCACCCCACCGCTTCTTTTTAATCGATTGCCTTGCATCTCCTTGGAATTTTTTTTTATTGTCAGATTGTTCTAAACATGTTCTTTCCCACATCCACTCTCGCCTCTTTGTCCCTCTCTCCCTTTCGCTCTCATTGTAGCCCTTCCCTGCACTCCTTTCGCTCCTTCGTCTCTCTCTCTGTCTCTCTCTCTCTCTCTGTCTCTCTCTATCTCTCTCTCTCTCTCCCTGTCCCATTTTACTTTTTTTTTTTTTTCCTTTCTTCTGTAGTTCTAGTCACTTTTTGCATGCTTCTTTTGTTGCCTTATCTTATTTTGCATTGTTTACCCTATTCAGGGCAAGGACTGGATGTAAAAAAGCACATCAGTGCTTATCTATTATCCTCGTAAATAAAGAATTTTGTCTTTTCTTGTCTCTCTTTTTTCTCTTTACTGTCTGCTTTGCATTTTTTTCCTCTCTCGCTCTTTTTTTTTTTCAATGCTCACGTTATCTTCTCTCTCTCTCTCTCTCTCTCTCTCTCTCTCTCTCTCTCTCTCTCTCTCACTCTCTCGCTCTTCTCTCTCTCTCTCTCTCTCTTCTCTCTCTCTCGCTCTTTTTTTTGACACTCACTTGATCTTTTCTCTCTCTCTCACTCTCACTCCTCACTCTTCTCTCTCTCTCTCTCTCTCTCTCTCTCTCTCTCTCTCTCTCTGTGACCCTCTCTCTTTGTTCACCCCAATTTCCCTATCTCTCTTTTACTTTTTCTTTCTCCTCCCTCCTTCTCCATCTGTTTTCCTCTCTCCCCCCTGCTGTCTCCCTCCTTCCCTCCCCCCATATCTCTCTCTGTCCTTGAGTGTCTTGTCTCTCCATGTGTCTGTCTCTCACACACAACGCACACACGCACACACACGCATGCACTCTCTCTCTCTCACATTCACTCACACACACGCAACACAATCACAAACTGAGATGCTCATGCACATTAACACCCATCCATGTACACACTCTCGCTCACATACACACATGCAAGCACACACACACACACACACACACACACACACACACACACACACACACACACACACACACACACACACACACACACACACACGCACGCATGCGTGCGCATGCACACACACACACACACACACACACACACACACACACACACACACACACACACACACCACACACACACACACACACACACACACACACACACACATACATACATGCACACACACACACACATACCTGTGTTTTCAGGATAGCGACCCTTTGGGCGCCATTCCCTTGGTCGGGTACACGTTCTCTCTCGACACCTGGACTCGGGGCGAGACTTCTGTTTCAAGGCAGAGAAGTACGGGGCACGCACGTACTATTTTATGACAGAGAGCAGGGACATCATGACAGAGTGAGTGAAGGGGGACCAGTAGCTCGGATATTAATGAGCGCTGTGTTTTTTTTTTCATTTAAACTGTGTCAGAAAATTGATGGCTTGGCTTGCATATAAAAGGTTGAAATAGTTCGAATCTCATGGCCTTAAATGCACTGAAATATTCACCCTGCCTGGTATGGTGGAAGACAGACCCATCTCTCTCATCAGCTTTTCCTGAGCTAAATTAGGTATACCCGTTTACTCCTGGATGGACAGAGAAGGTTTTAAAACCGTTAAAATCTTGCCTCATGATTGGTTCTAACATGCAGCAGTCAGCTTTACCAGCCGAAAACTCAAACTGGTTTTCTGTGGACTGGTCTGACCATTCATCTGTGTTTTCCTGTTAGACATTATACTTGAAGGAGGGTCAGAAAAGATGTGCAAATTGCAGGACACATGAGAGAAAGAAATATTGCGATTGCTTTCCAATTTTTTACCCAGAAATCCTCTTCAGTAACAAACGGATCATCTTCATATACTGAAGAATGAAACGCCTTTGAAATTTTAGTGGGTTGCATATATACGATTTCGTTTGTTAAAAAGTCAAAATTGAAAAAAAATTGTAACTTTTTAATGAGTGAACATATCAGGAAATCCTTTGTGAAGTTGTTCCACAGATGTAAAAGAACAGTTTAAAACTTGTTTGGTGTCAATACCTCTGTCGTGTGGAGAACGAGCTTACACACACAGAGATATGTTGTTTCTTTTCAATATGGCCACTGTTGCCACTGACAACCAATTTTTATATCATCAAAATGCATGAAAAAGTTTTTTTTTTTTTTTACACCAAATATGACAATATCCCCCAAAACTATGAAGAGATATAAGCAAAAAAATTGTTATTTGGGGGCAAAACATCGCCTTAAGTAGCGTTTTTTTTTTTTTCCATTGTATGTGGACTTACTGTGAATGTGAAAGGGATGACATAGTTTGTCTCCATTACAATGTCTTTTTTTTCTTTTTAAACAAAGAACATTCATCAGTAAGAAACGGCCTGTATGGATAAGATCCTGAAGAATGCAAGTTTATTACAGGGCCTTCCGCAGACCTTTAAGATTATCAAACAAATTCTGATATGAATGAAAAAGTAAGCATTTTCGCTACCATGGTTCACAATGTCTGAGATTTGATGTTGACGTTCATCAAATCAACATTGCTCAGAACAGAATCTAAAACAATGCACAGAGGCTGGTGCATTCTTGTGTGTTTTGCCAAACAGGCTTTAAAAGAACTGCATGATTTTTTTCAGGTGAGTATAGGTAGCATGATGTTTTTCAGGTGACTATTGGTAGCATGATGTTTACAGGTGTCTATTGTTAGGATGTTTTCAGGTGACTATGGGTAGCAGGATGTTTTCAGGTGACCATTGGTAACATAATGTTTACAGGTGACTATTGGCAGCATGATATTTACAGGTGACTATTGGTATCATGATGTTTTCAGATGACTATTGGTAACATAATATTTTTACAGGTGACTATTGGTAGCGTGATAATTACAGGTGACAATTGGTAGCATAATGTTTACAGGTGACTATTGGCAGCACGTTGTTTTCAGGTGACTATTGGCAACATGTTTTCAGGTGACTATTGGCAAACATGTTGACAGATGACTGTTGGCAGCATGATGTTTTCAGGTGACTATTGGCAACATGTTTTCAGGTGACTATTGGCAACATGTGTTCAGATGACTATTGGCAACATGTTTTCAGGTGACTATTGGCAACATGTTTTCAGATGACTATTGGCAACATGTTTTTCAGGTGACTATTTGGCAACATGTGTTCAGATGACTATTGGCAACATGTTTTCAGGTGACTATTGGCAGCATGTTTTCAGGTGACTGTTAGCAGCTTGATGTTTTCAGGTGACTATTGGCAACATGTTTTCAGGTGACTGTTAGCAGCTTGATGTTTTCAGGTGACTATTGGCAACATGTTTTCAGGTGACTGTTGGCAGCATGATGTCTTCAGGTGACTATTGTCAACATGTTTTCAGGTGACTGTTGGCAGCATGATTTTTTCAGGTGACTTTGGTAGTTTGATTTTCACCTGAGTGAAGATTGATCTTTCAGGTGACTGTTGATAGTCTGATGTTTACAAGTGAATGTTGATTTGATATTTACAGGTGAATGTTGATTTGATATTTACAGGTGAATGTTGATTTGATGTTTACAGGTGAATGTTGATTTGATGTTTACAGGTGACTGTTGAATTGATGTTTACAGGTGACTGTTGATTTGATATTTACAGGTGACTGTTGATTTGATGTTTACAGGTGACTGTTGATTTGATGTGTTTAGGTGACTGTTGAATTGATGTTTACAGGTGACTGTGATTTGATATTTACAGGTGAATGTTGATTTGATATTTACAGGTGAATGTTGATTTGATGTTTACAGGTGACAGTTGATTTGATGTTTACAGGTGGGTTGGGGCTTTGTCAGATGCTGCAGCAAGGTCCAGAAGCAGGGTAAATCACTTTTGGCTTTTATTTCTCATTCCTGTGTATCGATGTGTGTGTGTTCCTGTCAGTGTGTCTGTCTGTGTATCTCATTGTCTGTCTGTCTTTCCTCTGTGTGTGTGTGTGTGTGTGCACGCACACGTGCGTGCATGCTTGAGCGTTTGTGCAGTTTCAGAAAGAATCATTCAATTACAGAAATGATTAGAAGGTTACAAAAAGGATGATATCATTACTGCAAAAAAAAATCATACTTTTGTTTCATTGAAGGGAGAATTGGTTACTGAAATAATTCGTTTCAGCAAGAATTGTCTCATGATGAAATTATCATTTCATTTTAATCTTTTCACAAGATGATCCTGTCATACTACCAGTCTCAGCATTTGACATGTTTTAACCATTGTGATCATTCCTTGCTGGAGTTTCTGTTGAGAATCCAAAATAAGCCTGCCAGGACCATTGTGAGAACATGAGTAAGCATGAAACCACAGCTGAAAGGTTTACACTGCTTTCCACTTACCTGTTGCATCCTGACCTATATAGGCTTGTAAACCTCGCATGTTACCACTCTGATGGATTTCATCTCCAGTACCTCCTTCAGCTCTCTCTCTCTCTCTCTATGTCTCTCTCACCCCCCTCCTTCCCTCCCTCCCTCTCCCCCTCTCTCATTCTCTTTCACATGTACATTTGCGCACACTCACACACACAGCACACTACGCTCAACACATGCACACATGCGCACACAGAGAAACACACACGCGCACACATGCACGCAGGCACGCACACACGCAGGCATGCATGCACGCACGTGCTCTCGCACACCACCACCACACTACATCACCTCACACAACACACACACACCTCACCCCCCACCCCCCTAGCCCCCGCCCCTCCTTCCCCCGTGGATAGTTGTCCTAAAAAAGATTTTCTACAGGATTTGACTCAAGACCGAAGCCTGATTGGGGCTCTTCCATACCTAGTTTTTTCTTCTTTTTCTGCGTACGCAGGCTGATACTCCTGCAGACACTGCCTGTATAGACAGGAGTTTTGTGTGTATGACCGTTGTTCATCCCGCCATTCAGGCAGCCATACTCCATCTTCTGTGAATTCCAAACCTAGTCGCATCGGGCATCATCCTGCCTTAGCCGCATCATCAGCAGTCTGCAGGGAGCAGCAAGTGCATCCAGAGGCAACCCACCAGAGGAGACACTGCACAGCTGCCCACTGTTTTTTTTTTTTTTTTTTTATTTTATATTGTATATACACTGTTGCAAGTTCTGACCAACCGTATGCAGAATGCCACCAATTTCTGAACCCCTCTAATACAGAACTATTTAATCCATTGCCAACAGAATCAAACACTGCCGTGAACTGTGCCACAGAACTATTTTTTATCCATTTCCAAAAGAACTGAAGACTGCGGTGAACTGTGCCACAAATCTATTTAATCCATTGCCAAAAGAACTGAACACTGCCATGAAGTGTGCCACAAAAATATTTAATCCATTGCCAAAAGAACTGAGCACTGCCATGAACTGTGCCACAGGTCTATTTAATCCACAGCCAGAAGAACCGAACACTGTCATGAACTGTGCCACAGAATTATTTAATCCACAGCCAAAAGAACTGAACACTGCCATGAACTGTGCCACAGGTCTATTTGATCCACAGCCAAAAGAACTGAACACTGCCATGAACTGTGCCACAGGTCTATTTGATCCACAGCCAAAAGAACTGAACACTGCCATGAACTGTGCCACAGGTCTATTTGATCCACAGCCAAAAGAACTGAACACTGCCGTGAACTGTGCCACAAGTCTATTTGATCCACAGCCAAAAGAACTGAACACTGCCATGAATTGTGCCACAGGTCTATTTGATCCACAGCCAGAAGAACCAAACACTGCCGTGAACTGTGCCACAGAACTATTTAATCCACAGCCAAAAGAACTGAACACTGCCATGAATTGTGCCACAGGTCTATTTGATCCACAGCCAGAAGAACCAAACACTGCCGTGAATTGTGCCACAGAACTATTTTAATCCACAGCCAAAAGAACCGAACACTGCCGTGAACTGTGCCACAAAAATATTTAATAATCCATTGCCAAAAGAACCGAACACTGCCATGAACTGTGCCACAGGTCTATTTAATCCACAGCCAAAAGAACTGAACACTGCCATGAACTGTGCCACACAATTCAGCACCACATGGCCCGGCAAGGAAGAGAGCTGAGCTAGCATGGCCCTGTGACGCCATGGTCAAGATTCCCAAGGATGTTTTGGAGAAATACCCAGGGAAGCCAACAGCGGAAAAGACTGACTTGCAACGCGGAGAAATGGACGGGCAAAGCATACAAAGAAATTCCGCTTTTGACTCACAACAACGGCCATCATTGGAACAGAGTGAACTGTCAGTCATGTCGCCCCTGCCACTCCCACTGAAGTGAAGAAAGAAAGGCAGAGCATGAGCTGTGTGTGTGTGTTTTTGTAATGTCTGTTTAGAATGCCTTGAAATCGTACCAAAAAACTTGATGCTGTGTTACAGAGAAAGTCATTGGTTTGCTTGAGCAGTCACAACACGTGACTGTCAATACGATTGAAATACCAAAGAAACCATGATTGTTTTGTTACGAAAGGAATGGTTATGATGCTTGTCAAAAAAAAATGATGTGTTTATCAGAATGAGCAGTCACAGCTTGTGGCTGTCAGTAGGATTGAAATCTACCAAAGAAAACCATGATTGTTTTGTTACAAAAAGAATTGTTTGTTGGCATGAGAAGTCAAAATATGAGACTGTCGGTGCATTTGAAATCTTATCTCAGATAATGTTGTTACAGGAAGAATCGTTTCCGAGCATGAGCAGTCCCAGCATGGGATTGTGAGTACGACTGAAATTGTACCAAAGAAGCATGATTGTTTTGTTACAGAAAGAAAGAAAGATCATTTGTCAGTGTGAGCAGCCACAATGTGGGACTTCCGGCGCTAGATATACGGCGCCCGGAGTGTACGGGCTACCTGCTGAAGGTGGGCAATCGTCACAAGACCTGGCACCGCCGCTACTGTGTGCTGAAAGATGCCTGTCTCTACTACTACAAGAACGTCAACTCCCTCAGTGCTCTGGGTCAGTGTGTGCCTGGTTTGTCTTCACACGTCTGTCCGTATGTCTGTCTTTCTGTTTGCCTGTCTGTCTGACTATCCAACCCACACCCCCATCCCCCCCACCTCACCCCATCTGGTTGTATCTCTTGTCTTTTGCTCTGTCTGTTTCTTGGCAGGCCAGGCTGGATTGCTGAAACTTCAACACTATAGATTATCTCCTGCCCCCTGAGAGTTTGCTTCCTTTTCAGTTTTTTTTTCTTTTCTTTATTTTCAAATAGAAGATTCTTTCTTTGTGTCTTTCTGCGTACGCTGGCTGATACTCCTGCGGATACTCCCTATATAGACAAGCAGTGGAGTTTTGTGTGTATGACCGTTTTTTATCCTGCAGTTAAGGCAGCCATACTCCATCTTCAGGGAAGGTGCATGCTATGTGTAACGTGTCATCCATACCAACAGCCAAACTGGCCTTCTCTCCAAAAGTTGGTGATGGGATTTTACGTGTGTGCAAGATGTTATGCGCACGTTCACACACAGAACCTCAGTTTATAGTCTCATTCGAAGGACTGTATGGGAAATGGAGTCAGAATCAAGGTTAACTCCGAGGGAAAAATCCCCCTGTACCGAGATTCGAACCAAATAGAAGATTAAAACAAAAGAGTTGTACTGCGTCAAAATGTCTGACTGACAATGTCCTGTGACAGGTGACAGACTGTGGATTACTGAAGAAGTTAGGGCACGTGACATGCATGACTACGTAACGCATATTTGGTAGATTATTCAAAATTCTTTCAGGAGGTGTGGGGGAAGGGGAGGGGGTAGGAGTGAGGATACAGGCAGGAAAAGGGAGGGGGGGTGGAAGCCAGGTGAGCAGCAGTCAGATGTCTCCACAATAGAAAAGCTGTGCGATGGCTGATTATGGCTTGGGATGACACTGATACTCATCGGTCACCAACACTAGGAGCAGTTTCCTAACTGCTGCGGATTGGTGAATCTGGTGTGTCTGCTTCAAGTCTGTCTTGGCTTATGCAGCCCATTCCCAAAGAATGTCTGTGTTTCTGCTGTGAGTTGGCTGCCTGGGCAGTTTTCTGACTGATCTCTTGATGTTCTCAGTGCTCGTGAGGATGCACAGGTTCTATAGACCAAAGGAGATTGACTGCTTTCAATGTTTCTTCTTTTTTTTTGTCAGTGTTGATTATAGTTGTGGGATATCTGCAGGCCTCGGAGTGTAGGCCAGGAGGAGGAAGCGCACCAGCAAGTTTTAGTCATGTTTTCACACACCTTTCCTCTGACAGCGGAACTTATCTAGAAATGGGATGAAGGGGGCTGGTTGGCTCAGTGTGTAAGGCGTCAGTCTCATGCTCCAGCGTCCAGGGGTTCAATTCCCGTTTCAGACAGCTAGTTCAGGATAGATTTTCTCTTCACTTTTCTGTAAGCTCCTGGTCCCTCTTACTCCTTTGGAAGAAACTTTTAATACATGGGTTTTTGGCATGAATGCATCCATGAAACATCTTGCTCGCATGTTAAATCTTGTTCCACTTTTTCAAAGAAGAGAAGGCCACAGCTACAGAGGGAAATTTCACTCACGCCAGCTCTATGACAAAGCAAATGTTGTCATTAATAGGGAGCTTAGTGGATGGTGGTCTGCATTATGTTGCATCAGACCAGGCATCACTGTACACCACTGGAGTGACTCAGCAGCAGTGCAGTGTCTCCTCCGGTGGGTTGCCTCTTGATGACTTGACATTGATTGAGCTCCCTGTGGATTGCCGGTGCTGGGGCTGTGGTGGGCCAGGCTGTGCTGTGGATGGGGGGGGGGGGGGGGGGGGGGGGGTCACAATGAGTAGCATTGGTGCACTGCCACTGAGGTGGCACAGAAGATGGGACAGCAAAAAAAAGGAAAGAAAAAAGAAGGCCGCAGTGTGTAGGTGAGTTGGATGACACAGAAATAAAAACACGTGCACTCTGGTGTTGTGTTTGAATATCATACCCAAGTGCAGACAGCAGCTGTCTTTATGGTAGGATTTAAAAACAGTCGCTTATATTCCAAAAAATCTGACCCATTCTGAACTTTGGAATTCTAGTGGTGGAAATAAGAAAGAAAGAAAAAGGGGCTGCTCAGTCACCCAGAGGAGGCAGGC
>JADBJO010030150.1:0-10000 GCA_016801955.1 Conus betulinus | reverse complement strand
AGTCGAAAGGAAAGTTTATCACGGGATTCCCTCTTATATCCAGTTCAGTCAGCTGTGGGATATTTTTGAATCCCATAGATCCAATGGTTTTGATGGCAGAAAAAGATACATTCAGATACTTTAAACGAAGGAATATATACATATAATATATCACTCACTGCTTCAATTTGCGTTTGTGAAAAATCCACCTGTCTCAATTCGTAATGGATTCTCTTCAAGAAACGATTGTTTATTTGACTCATGGGGTGTTCTCTTAGCAGTATATTCTCTAAACTTTGAAAATTAAGTAAATCTGTTATATCCAGAGTCTGTATGCGATTGTTGGAGAGATCTATGTTTAGTAGGTTAGGAAAGTTAACATCCGAGATGTTAGAGCGCGAACAATGTGATAGATTGAGAAAAACAAGATATGAGTTACTGATGAACTCACTCAACAACATTCCGGAGCCTGCAGCATCCACATACCGAAGCTGTGGAAAGAGTGCACAGGAAAAACATCACTACACACGAAGGCATAACCTTGACACAGACAATTTTCAGGACAGATAAAATCACACAGAAGTTCATCATCTCGCTGAGGACACTGACCCCAGCCGTCACAAAGATGATCTCCATGCACACAGACTTTAGATGTCCGACACTGGTAGAAGCCAGCACAAGTTGGTGTTTCACAATTTTGTTCATCCTCTCCATAAACACAATCAGAAAATCCGTTACATCGAGTATAGACAGGAAGACAGAGTAGTGAACAGTTGTGCAGTGGTAATGGCTGCTAGGACAAAAATAGTCAGTGTCCCATGACATGATAGGTAAAATATCCAGTGCCGTCCAGATAATGTAAAGACGACGAGTTTTTGCAGTCATCGTTGACCTGAACGCAGTAGTGACCCAGATTCATCTCATCCCCTGGACAATTCATCTCGTCTGAATCGTCCACACAGTCTGAGTACTCGTTACATCGTTGGCTTGTTAATACATGCTGGCTATTGAGGCACGTAAATCCATCATGTCTTACATGGCTAAAATATAACTCATCACTGTTGTCTGCACAGTCCTGATAGAAGTCACACACACCAGTGTGTATTGTATTGGGATGATGTCTCCATCACATTCAAACATGGCATAGCTGGCTAACGTTTGTGTTTCCGAATTAAAATTAGTATTAACATTGAGATCTTCAGTTGCATTAAGATAATTGCAAAACAGAGAATATCTCGATTCCCCACAAACGCTGCCGTGATGACAAGACAAAAACGTATGTGAAATGTGATTGTTTGGACAAACGAATAACCTCTGCAGCGTTTGTTTCTTGATGAGTTGAAAGGAGTGGAAAGGAGCCAGTGCAACTCCTGAGGGACGGATGGACTGCAGTTTTATTTCACACAGAGCATTTGGAGAAATTACTTTATGAATACTGATAGAAGACTGACAAAAACACAACGAATCAAACTTCAGTGACTTTACAGTTCTAGCAGGAATATACGGCACCGTTTCTCTCAAATGATTCATGTGGTAGACCAACGTGTTGTCAGACCACATCCTAAATCTGCTGTACATGAAATGTACATCTTTCCATCCTGAGATGTAACCTAAAACCAGAGACAATTGTAGATTTTGTTCAGAATATGCGTAGAGTCCCTCTTTTCCTCTTTCGATTTTATTGAAGCCAGCGTGCCCCCAGTTTCCTGGCAATGATAAGACAACAATGCCAAAGGTGTGAGTTGCTCTACGGTGACCAGCTTAAAACATTTGTGACGTGAAGCCACCAGACCCTGGCATTCAGGACTGCTGAAAGGACAGTGTCCTGTTCATCACGTCCGTCCTCACACTCTGGCTTCTGATTGCAATGCAGGTGGCCTTCAAATTTAGAGTAATGCCCTACTGAGCAGTTGAACAAACCTTTAGGCAGAGGTTGGGGATGATCATTGACAGACATAAAGGCAAAATGTATTTTTCAGATACGAATGAACATGTCTTTTGTAATGAAACGCCATCGAAAGAACTGAGGTGACAAAGACAGAAGCTGGAGAGAAGCAGTCTAGGCAGACATGTGAGACAATCTGGTTCCATCTGACTGGTTGTCTGTACGTCAGTTTTAACAGCCAGTCACCAGAACAGTGATGACGCTGATATACCTGATTGATACTGATCATAATGGCACTTACGGCGGGTGCTTTCAGTTCTGTAATATACGTTTCTCTAAGAAGATTGGGTACAATTACGTATCCATGATCATCACAGGTATGCTGGATGATTATATTTATGACATTCATTTCGTTTACATCAATTTCACCCAAAGAATTGTTAATAGATAGTATACGTAAACAGTTTTTGGTCGAATGAAAAAAGATGTCGTCAAAATTTATGGTCTCTGCAAATTATTTTTGTAGATACCAGCCATACTACAAATCCCCTGTGTTCACATCTGTCAAGGATTATTATCCAGTTTCGGGGGCTACACACTGATAGTCGTTTGGCATGAGCTCTAGCATACCTACCAGCCGGTACATGTACATGGACTTCACAGTAAGTTGTGAACTGCTCACATACGCCAAAAATAACATGCTGTCTTCCAGACTGTACAGAATGAAAAGTTCTACACACCGAACGATTGGCCTCTAGAAAAAAAAACGATCTTTGTGTTGCTTTGATTCAGGAAATAGACTACACTTGGACAGAAGTCTATAATCTTCGAGGAAATTGCAGTTGTGTTTATTTTGGTGTTACATTTCGTCCCTCTGCGACACATCTTTGGCAAAGTTGGCATTAAACACATTGGCATATACGCAGTGTGATCCACGCATATGTGCACATTCTAAGACTCACATACACACACATGCACAGCCACATGCTTATACAAACTTCACACTTCTTCAAGCCTTTCACACACACACACACACACACACACACACACACACACACACACACACACACACACACACACACACACACGCACGCACACCACGCACGCACGCACGCACGCAAGCACGCACACACACACACACACACACACACACACACACACACACACACACACACACACACACACACTATCAGAATGTCATGTGGTCATGAGTTTTGCGTTTTGCTACACATTTATTTTTCTTTTACGCTCAAGCGATATTTTAAAATTTGGACTAATGTTTGTGTAGGTGAGTGGATTTTTTTAATCGATTGAAGCTTGAAGTCTATATGCATTTGCGCGCGCGCGCGCGCGCGTGTGTGTGTGTGTGTGTGTGTGTGTGTGTGTGTGTGTGTGTGCGTGTGGTCTGTCTGACTACAGGTAATTTGGGATTCTTGCGCTTTGTGCTTGTAGTGAGGTAAACTCTGTTCTCACACACAAATGTCGATGTCTCAGATAGGAATAGAACCGCTAAGAGGAAGGTTATTTTGAAAAACACGTGCCAAATGAAAAAGAAGTTGACTAGAGGAGAGACGTCAAGAACATGAAGATTAAAAGAGAAGAAGAAGACTACTATGTTTAACAAGTTAACTAAAAGGGAGGAGGAAGAGGAGAAGAAGAAGAAGACGAAGGAAGAAGAAGAAGAAGGAGGAGGAGGAGGAGGAGGAGGAGGAGGAGGAGGAGAAGACGAAGAAGGAGGAGGCAGGAGCATGAGGAGGAGAGGAGGAGAAGAAGAAGAAGAAGAAGAAGAAGAAGAAGAAAAAAAACTTTTAAAAAGTCGAAGAGGAAGAAACCAAGAAGAAGCTAAGTTTTGAGACCACACTACGCATGATTTCAAGCTGACGGGTATATGAATTAACAAGTAAGATGAGAGAATTGAAGAAGTGGGTCTCGTGGCTACGACTTCGCAGATGTCTGACCTACGCATTAGCCCAGAAGAAGAAGACGCAGAAGACGAAGACAAAAAGAAAGAGAAGAAGAAGAGGAGCAGAAGAAGAAGAAGAAGAAGAAGAAGAAGAACAACAACAACAACAACAACAACAAGAAAAAGTAGAACGAGAAGAAGGATGGCTTATATTATACCCAATTGCTTTAAATGAAAAAAAAAAACAACATTAACTAGTTCCTCACAGACTTATGAAAAACAAATTGTCCTTAAACAGTGCAAACGATAATCTCGTTAGCTGAGAAAATGCCCTTATCTTTAGAGAATTATAAATAGCATGTTATTCTCTGATTTTGGCTCTAAAAAGGCACAGAAATCTTCACTGTCTATCACATCAAATTTCAAAAACCATATGTTCCCAGTTAGTTTCAAGTACATCGTTTTCATGGCCCTGAAGGTTATTTATTTGTCCTCAAGAAGACCAAAAAGTTATAATGCGTCGTATTTTGTCTTGTGATTTGTTTGTCTCTTTCGTCCGGTGGAATAGTATGTTGTTTTTTTTAATTTACATTTGTTGGCGACTAAACCGGCACCCTAGCTAAGGAAGTAAACCCTCACAAAAAATCGGAGTGAAGACCCTAAGGCAGTTGGAAGGCAAACTTTGTAACACTCGGGCAGCTCCTGCGACCGTGTTGGCACCAAAGTGTAATAGCCCTGCTGTTCCTTTAAATCCGTCAGCGAGGTGTAGTGTGGGGGGAGGGGGGGGGGAGCAAGCTGCTTGGGCAACAACTTGTCCTCCATATTACAATGCCCAGACTTACATCTGTGCATCCATCCAGAGGACACTCCAGCTTCGGTACTTTCGTCGACACAACACGGGAAGCAACTGACACTGGTTTTAAGTCAGCGCTCAATTGGCGTCGAGCGCGACGCTAGGGGGGTGTTTCCGACGGTGGGAGAGATCTTCGCGTCTCACTAGACAGCTGCCGCCCGCCTAAGCTGGGCAGCCCCCAGCCAATAAGGCGCTTGCCCGCCACGACCTGCCTTCTTCATTGGGTGCATGGATATTAGGAGGACATCCGACAAGCAGGTCGTAAACTACCGCGCCAGGCAACAAGGAAACTTCAAGAAAGGGATCAGTGCTAAAACTGGGAGGTTGAAATGCCTGGTTTTTATCATGACCTTCACGATATCAGCGACGCTAGAAAGACAGCTGTCATAAACAACAAACTCAAGAGATTGATTGTGGACATCGCCACCCTGCAGGAAACACGGCTGGCTGACACAGGCACCCTGAAGGAAAGGGACCACAACTTCTTCTGGCAATGTAAGTGCTCTGATGCTCCAGAGAGTATGGAGTAGGTTTTGCTGTAAAGAACAAGCCTGCTGAGTATGATAGAACCAGACAGCGGGGGCTCAGAGTGACTCCTGACTCTCTGCCTCAGCACCACGGAAGGCCTTCACCATTGTCAGCGTTTATGCTTCAACTCTGTCTACCACTCCAGATGCCAAGGATGAGTTCTAAGAAAATTTTGCATCTGCCATAAGGAACATCTCCAGTGGGGGAGTAGGGAAACTGAATAAGACCGAACAGCGACTGCTTGAGTTTTGCACCTGTCACGAACTGTGCATCAGTAACTCCTTCTTCAAGACGAAGCATCAACACAAAGTCTCCCGGAGAACACGCGTTCAGAGCGTTGGTACCAACTGGATCTGATCCTGGTATGATACTCTGCTGTCTCCACACTCGCTCTTACCATAGTATGGACTGCGACATGAACCACTCCCTGGTATGTTGCAGGATCAGGCTGCGACCAAAGAAGTTCCACTGCTCAAAGAAACAAGGGGGCTTTTATATCGACGTCAGTAAGATGTCTCAGCCAGATCTTCAGAGAGAATATGCTGCATTGCAGCCCCGAGACTCTGCCACGGAGAGATGGGAAACTTTATGAGACACCATGCACCACACTGCCCTGGCTACCTTTTGGAAGAAAAGGTGGAAAGGTCTAACGACTGGTTTGAGGCCAAATCATTAGAAATGACTCCAATTATTGAAGCCAAGCGCTCCACACTCGTTAGGTACAGGTGGTCACCCAACCAGAAGAACCTGCAGATCCTCAGGGCTGCCAGAAGCAAGATTAAGTTTAATACCAGGCGCTGCGTTTTCTGGACAGAGCTCAGCGAGGAGATACAGACAGCCATTGAAAGAGGCAACATCAGAGGGATTATGATGGCATCAAGAAGGTACTGGGACCAACACAGAGCAAGACGGTTCCAGTCTAATCCTTCACTGGGGAAGTTATCAATGACCCCGTTCAGCAGATGGAGAGATGGGTGGAGCACTACTCCGACCTCAGCTCCAGAGAGAACACTGTGACCGCCTCAGTCCTTGATGTCATCAGGTGCATGCCAGTCATGGAAGAGTTTGATATAGAGCCTACCGTGGACAAATTCAGCGAGGCCATTGGCAGCTTGGCATCAGGCAAGGCACCTGGCAATGATGGCATTCCTCCAGACTTCGTCAAACACTGGAAGACAAACCCTTCTACACCCTTGCACACAGTCCTCTGTCAGTGTTACAATGAGGGAGCTGTACCGCCGCACACGAGAGATGCTAAGATTGTCACCCTGTCCTAAAACATAGCATCGTCTTAGCATCGTCTGCGCTAGTCTATGCTCGGGTCCTCCTGATCCGCGAACAGAAGCTGGCTGAACGTGTCTACCCGGAATGACAGTGTGGCTTTCAAGCAGAGAGGTCCACGGTAGACATGGTCTCTCTCTTCGCCTACTCCAGGAGAAGCAGCAGATGCCCCTATTTGTCGCATTCATTGACCTCACCAAGACCTTTGACATAGTCAGCAGAGATGGTCTTTTCTAGGCACTCTGAAAGATTGCCCCCCCAAACTGCACACCTTAATTTAGTCCATCCACTCCAACATGAAAGGGATTGTGCAGTATAATACCCTTCGACATACGCAGCAAACGAGTCAAACAAGACTTTGTCTTTGCCCGCAACCTCTTTGGGATCTTCTTTGCTCTCCTCCTGACGCATGCATTCGGCACAGTGCAAGAGGAGTTCTACCTGTGGACCAGATCAAATGGCAGGCTTTTCAGTTTTTGCCCACCTAAGAGCAAGGACAGAGGTCTGCAAAGCCCTCGTAAGAGATATGCTGTTTGCCAATGATGCCACTATTGCGACCACACCAGGTGGGAATTGCAGTCGCTGATGGACCACTTCTCCCAGGCCTGCAAAGACTTTAGTCTGACTATCAGCCTATAAAAGACAAATGTCCTAGGTCAAGACACGCCGTCACCACCAGCCATAACCATTGATGACGATGAGCTTGATGCAGTCCATCAATTCACTTACCTTGGGTCCATCATCACTGATGACCTCTTCCTTGAGACTGAGATCAGCCCACAACACTTGCTTGCTTTACACGTAGAATGTGGACAAATCCCAAGCTGATCACAAACACAAAGCTGGCTGTGTATTACGCCTGCATTCTCTGCACCTTGCTGTGTGGCAGTGAGACATGGACCACGCATGTTCGTCAGGAGAAGAGGCTCAGTTCCTTCCACCTCAGAAGCCTCCAGCGTGTACTCGGCTCTCTCCTGGTAAGACAAGGTGACCCAACCGGAGACTTGTTTGTTTCGCGCTGGCCTCCCTACCATGTATACACTGCTGAGACAGCACTGGCTGCGTTGGCTGGGCCTCGTTCACTGCATGGAGGATGGTCGCATCACAAAAGACGTCCCCTATGGAGAGCTTGCCACAGGAAAGACAAGCATTGGCCACCCACAGCTGAGATATAAAGACGTCTGCAAAATAGACATGAAGGCGCTTGAGATCGACACAGAGTCCTGGGGCGAGCATGCGGAAGTGCAACAGCTGGAGAAGCACTCTCAAAAAAATAGCTGTAGATTGGCAAAGACTAAATGACAGCTGCTGCTGCAGCAGAAAAAACGAGCCCGTAGAAAGGGGATGGCAGCTAACAAACCAGTGTCAACATACAGATGTGACCACTTCGACAGAAACTGCCACTCTCGCATCCGTCTCTACAGCAACAGACGACGCTGCTCAGGTCGAGCAGACAGCCTAGACAGATAGCTAAATATTAGGTGGGATATACTCTATCCATGGTCAGCTATGACCAACAGAGACCTACTACTACTGGTACAGCCTCTCTCCCTCCACAGTGTTCTGCCGAACCCATTAGTAAATCACCATCCCACATGAAGTCCAGGTACTATGTTTTCACACCCAAGGACATAGTGCATTACAGTGACTGATTTGTGGATGGGAGCTATGTGCTTGCTTGTGCATCCATGAACTTCATGTCCAGCGCAAAGTTACATTCTCAATCCTCGCCTCCACAGTCACACAATGACCAAGCATTCCACGGGACTGGACACGTACACGTACGGAAACTTGTCTTGTTACCTATTGAATGGAGAGCACTTTGAAGCTGATCCATGAGACAATTGGAACTAGAACTTGAATATCATGGTTTGAACCACGATTGCATGGTTGAGGACCACCTGCATGGTAATTTATCTGGAGTTTGCAAATGGCACAACTTTCCCCCTATATCATCGAAGAAAAGTGTGTGACATTTGCCTGTTTTGTAAAGGGTAATAGGATTAGGAAGATGCTGTTGGGTAGAGCTGAACATGAGGACTATGATCCACCAGTACACGCACGAGACTTTGACAAGGCGTGATCCCCGATATATACGCAGAAGGGAGGGTTAACGGAGCTACTCCGAGTTGCTGATGGGTGGACACATGTATAAGTCGACCCAACAGCATCGTCGTGGTAACATCCATAACACTTCCACGCCTAGATACGTGTCAGTTATTTTTTTTTAGTTATTCCTTGCATGGTGATTGATCACTGGCCACAGTTTGCCCTATAGTTTGGATAGCCTTATAGATATTATGGATGTGCTTACTGAGAAGCTTTGTACAGCTAGTGTGGTATTCATGGTAACGAAGTCGATGTCAACTCCAATATATAATGTCTGTCTGGTGAACAACAAGCTCTAATTGTCGAAGCAAGGCCGTACTCTCTGTGATGTTTTTCATGCATGTTTTTTGCATCCAACCAACAATGACTTGAGGGAAGCGTAGATAAGCTGAAACAGCTTTTGTGACCTAATGAGGAGTTAATAATCAGTCATTGGGTAAAGCAAGAAAGTGAGAGATAGTTTGTACCGTGAAAGAAATCAGAGCAATTCGCTGTGCTCTACATGATTTGCTGCATTGTCATAAGCATCTTTCAAATCGATAGAGGGCATAAGGAGTCTCTTTTGCGATTTGAGTCAATTTTAGGTTTAGGGTATCCATTTTGAATAGTGACAGCTTCCATCTAAATTCATTTTTTTTAAGTTTGAAATTATTCGGTGAGAGCCATCTTATTTCCCCTGGTAAATACTAGGTAAATGACTTATCCAGGGCAATGTTCACGCTGTTTCTGACTCACTACACTTGGTTATGTACATTGTAGATTTATAACTGGTTATGTACATTGTAGATTTATAACTGGTTTATATGGCAGTCCCATTCAGCCTTTACTCCTGCGACCATGTTCAAAATTTCTGAGTCTGATGTGATGCCAGGCCAAGCATCTACAGCCTGTCTCAGCGTTCCAGCCAAGACAACAGGAATTTGAGGTTTATGGTAAAATTTAAGAATATTGAATGAGGCAGGAAGCAGTAAGCAGCAAAGGTTAAAACTCAAGAAGGGTAACTCTTGCTCCCATGATGAGACAATTACATGCCCATAACTCCAAAGAAATGTTGCTTATGGCACCAGTCATCAAGCATATTTGTCAAGACAAGGCACACAGAGCAAACAAGGAGATATTTCCTAGAAAAGACGCTCCAAGCTTGCCGATGTGCCCCTCAAATGAAACATGCACACAGCAAAAACAACTGAAGAAATGAGTGAAGAAAGATCAAGATTATTCAGTACTGGCATGGTCTTTTAATTTTTAGCATTGACAAACAGAACAGACACAAGAACGGAAACAAGTACAAACGTCGGTTTGACCGAAATGAAAAGGAAGTTTAAATCAGGCAAAAAAGTAAATAGTAAATAACGAACAAGAAGGACGAGGCAATAACACCCCATAAATTGAAAAAAAAAAAAAACACTCGCAATGGGTTGACATACGCAAAGAGAAGGAGGAGGAGGAGGCAGAGGATGGG
>JADBJO010030149.1:5000-18223 GCA_016801955.1 Conus betulinus | reverse complement strand
TTTTTCATCTGTACAGCCAGACAAGAGAAAGTCAGCGAGGAGCGCCCAGGTTGGCCTTGCACTGAACAAGCAGGGTCGAGGCCACGGCTGCCGCCAGTGCTTCCCCTCCATTGGACGGGCCACGGCTGCGTTTTGATTGGAGAAGCGCAGCGAGTGAAAAATTTTCGTTGATGGTCGGGTAGCGCCTAATATAATATAGCGGCGGTCAAGGTCGGGGCGTTTCATAGTTCAGTCTTCAGTTGACGAGTGAACAGCAAGCATGTCTGGACGAGGCAAAGGCGGTAAAGGTTTGGGGAAGGGCGGCGCCAAGCGTCATCGCAAAGTGTTGCGCGACAACATCCAGGGTATCACTAAGCCAGCTATCCGTCGTCTGGCACGTCGTGGTGGTGTCAAACGTATTTCAGGCCTCATCTATGAGGAGACCCGTGGTGTGCTCAAGGTGTTCCTGGAGAACGTTATCCGTGATGCCGTCACTTACACCGAGCACGCCAAGAGAAAGACTGTCACGGCTATGGACGTCGTCTACGCCTTGAAACGCCAGGGCCGCACACTGTACGGTTTTGGAGGTTAGACACCGCCGTCGGCAGCCCTTCTACCAGTCTCTTCACCGAAAGAAAACGACCACAAACAAAAAAAGCCCTTTTCAGGGCTACCATTTACTTCCCAAGTGTGCTGGGCATTTTCGTTGCAGAGTTGGCTGGTTGTGTTGTGGTGTTTGAGTGTGTGTGTGTGTGTGTGACACTGACTCCAGTGCATTGACACATGGGTGAGTCTATATTTCTCATCACTATTGAACAGCTTGCTTGCTGCATTTTATTTTGTTTGCTTCTACAGCATTTAGTACCTTCGTGACTAAGTACGACGTTTGTTCCTCTGAACAGTACTTTACAGCCGTAGTACCTTTGACAAAAAACCAAAACTGGACATAACCTACACAGCAAAAGCTGCAGAGGTAAACAAACACAAACTAACTTTGATTCAAGACTGGCACAGCCTTTTCCATCTCGAATGCAGTCCAGTTACGTATATGTTTTCATACGTCATTGCCTATGCGTTTCGTTGAAGTGCTTTTTTTATTTTATTTTATTTTTTAAATTCCATCGTAGCGAAAGCACCACACGGCAGAGAAAATGATCGGCTGTAGATCAGTACACTACTGTTCAACACCCCACCAATGTGTGTGTGTGGGTGTGTGTGTGTGTGTGTGTGTGTGTGTGCATGCGTGTGTGTGGTGTGTGTGCATGCGTGTGTGTGTGCGTGTGCGTGTGCGTGTGCGTGTGTGTGTGTGTGGGCACACCAATATCTGTTCCCAGATCAGGTTTTTGTGTGTGTTGTTGTTTTTAAATCAGTTTACCCTGCTGTGTCTGTCTGTCCTGTGATGTAACTCTGTGCATGACACTGACCACCTCGTGTCTCTTCTGTGTTCTGTGTGTGTGTGTGTGTGTGTGTGTGTGTGTGTGTGGCGTGTGCGCGCGCGCGCGCGCGCGAGTCCATGTCTACGTGCGTGTGCCTGTGTGCTCGCGCGCGTGTGTGTGTGTGCGTGTGTGCACACCAACATCTGTCAACATCACGAAACTGTGAACAGCTCCCAGATCTGTTTGTTGTGTGTTGTTGTTGTTGTTGTTGTTGTTGTTGTTTTAAATCAGTTTAGTCTGTCCCGTGTCGACACCTATTCATCCCGTGTTGGCCAGTATTAATACTGTCAGCCTGAGTCTGTCCCGTGTTGAAGACTACTGTGGAGCCTGGTGTCAGTCTCGTGTATACCAATGCTTTTCACCCCATGTGTTCAGTGTCTTGTGGCAGTGCCAACAAGTCAGTTTACCCTGTGTGTGTGTGTGTGTGTGTGTGTGTGTGTGTGTGTGTGTGTGTGTGTGTGTGTGGTGTGTGTGCGCGCGCGCGCGCGCGTGTGTGCGTGTGTACATACCAATATCTGTCAACATCACGAAACTGTGAACAGCTCCCAGATCAGGTTGTGTTGTTGTTGTTGTTGTTTTAGAGATCAGTTTACCCTGGCCCATGTTGACACCTTTTCATCCCGTGTCTGGCCGGTGTTGATACTGCTCCTCCTGAGTCTGTCCCGTGTTGAAGAGACTACTGTGTAGCCTGGTGTCAGTCTCGTGTGTGCCAACACCTTCGGCCCATGCGCTCGCTCAGTCTGTGCTGTCAGTGCCAAAAAGTCGGTCAGGCGGCAGTCAGCACGACACTGACGAAACCGTTCTTGGTAATGATGTGTACTACCCGAGTGTCTTTTCTTTTCCTTTCTTTCTTCCTTCCTTCCTTTGTTGTTCTTTTTCTGTTTGTTTTTTTTAATTTCTTTAATTCCACCGTTAAAAAATAAATAAATAAAAAATTATAAACGGACGAAAATGCACACACAAACATCCAAACACAACAAGGAGAAAGTGCTATAGTGACTGAATTGTTGTATATACACTTTCTTTCTTTCTTTTTTTTTTTTGTTGTTTTGTTGTTTGTTTGTTTGTTTTGTTTTGTTTTGTTTTAAACTACCGTACTGAGTGGGGAGTACGTTTATACGCTTTGCATTTTTTTTTTTCTTTCTGTTTGAATTACACCGTAAAATTTGTAAGTGGAAGAATGTGCACACACACACACACACACACGTATGTTTATTTACGTCATAGCCTATAGATGTACGTTTTTTTTTATTTTTGATTCTGTCTATGTGACAAGTCGTGAAGAATGCCTTGATGGAAAGGTTGTTGTAGATTTTTGTTGTGTTTGGTTTTGTGTTTGTTTAAATCTTGTGAGCTATTCGAGCCACTGGTCATTTTACAAGCAAGCAACGAGACTGACCAGTCCACCTGAGAAGTTGAAGGTGGTCCTGAAAAGGACCTGATGATGTAAAGGAGGAAAGAGGGCTGCTGCCAAAGAGCGACTTAAGCACGCTCCCCACGGATACGGCGTGCCAGCTGGATGTCCTTGGGCATGATGGTGACACGCTTGGCGTGGATGGCACACAGGTTGGTGTCCTCAAAGAGTCCGACCAGGTAGGCCTCGCTGGCCTCCTGCAGGGCCATGACGGCGGAGCTCTGGAAACGCAGGTCGGTTTTGAAGTCCTGGGCGATCTCACGGACCAGACGCTGGAAGGGCAGTTTACGGATCAGCAGTTCCGTGCTCTTCTGGTAACGGCGGATCTCACGGAGAGCCACTGTGCCAGGGCCTGTATCTGTGGGGCTTCTTCACACCTCCGGTAGCAGGAGCACTCTTTCTGGCAGCCTTGGTGGCCAGCTGCTTGCGCGGAGCCTTCCTCCCAGTGGACTTACGTGCAGTCTGTTTGGTACGAGCCATGGTCAGTCAGTCACTTGGCTGTCTTCTTCTCAACGATCAAGCTCAGAGAGACAAATAAACCCCTCCGCCCGCCCCAGCAGCCTACTTATAGGCCTACTAGTAGTCCGTGCGCCCGTGTACGCGCGCGCGGCACTCGACTTTCTACCAATCAACGTTCAGGGAGCGCCTTTTCTTCGACCAATCAAACACACGCAGGCCGCCCGCGTCTCGCCCGGCGAACAAGCAGCCCAGCCAGCCCTCCACCGCACCCCCTTACTCCCTCTCTCTCTCCCTCTCTCTCTCTCCCCCAGCCCCATTGGAAGCAAGCAAGAGAGAGGATGGGAGTGAGAGGGTGGAGGGAATAATCATGTGAAGGAAGGAAGGAAGGAAGGGAACTAACAAACAGCAGCAGTTTTGCGAAGGAATGTGTCGGTACTCTTTTCTCTGTCTCTGTGAGTGTGTGTGTGTGTGTGTGTGTGTGTGTGTGTGTGTGTGTGTGTGTGTTTTTCTCCCTCCCCCAAATCGGAACAAATACTCAGCCTTGACATTGACGTTGTCCTTGGCATTAGGTGAGGTTGTTGATCTACGACCAATCATTTCTACGATGGTGCCAGACTTTCGAACGATTGGATAATAACACCAGTCGATCAGGGGGCCGCAGTCTCTATATAAAGGATTCTTTTCCGACCCTCAATATATATCTACCATATGCCACTCTATGCCACTCGCGTCACACGCATATTGCCACTTGACTCACTCCCCCTCCCTCCTCCCTCCCTCCTCCCTCTGGCTCCTGGCGGCGGCTGCTGCTGCTGACGCTGACCGCCGCCAATCTTGTGTCCAATCCTCAGCCCACCCCACCACCGGTCCATCTGTTCTGCTCTGAATCTAGCCTGTTCCCTGATCTACACCTGCCTGCCGGCCTGCCTGCCTGCCGCTGAATCAAGGCTCGCCTCCAGCTTATTATTCTGCTCCCTGCGCCAGTCACACCATCACCACATCAGTCTGTCTGCCCGTGTGTTCAACTCAACCACGTAGTTTCTGCAAGCACTCCCCCCACCCTTCACGATCTAGCAGCCTACACGCTGTGTCTTTCTTTATAAGCTTAAGTGGAAGGTGGCCTCTGATACTTGTTCGGTAGTCTAGTTGTTAGCGTGTCCACCTGTCAAACGGGAGACCAGGGTTCGTTTCCCTGATCTGCATTTTTTTTTGTGTGGTTGTTTTTTTTTTGCTTTTTTTTTGGGGTGTGTGTGTGTGTGTGTGGGTGTGTTATTCTTTTCTCTGACATCCACAATTTCTACTACCAAAAGGGGAGAAAGTCCTATAGTGACTGATTTCTATATATATATTTTTGTTGTTGTTGTTGTTGTTGTTTTTTTTTGTTTTGTTTTTATTCATTTATTTACCTATTATTTTTTCATGCCATCACCACATCAGTCAGTCTGTCTGTGTTCAACTCAACAACGTAGCTTCTGCACGCACTCTCCCACCCTCCCCCATCTAGCAGCCTAGACGCTGTGTCTTCTTTCTTTCTGCCACCACATTTTCAAACCACTTTGGCCAAACACAGACTGCTGCAAAACAACAACAACACAACAAACAACAACAACACCAACATCACCACCACCAACTCCAATAGAAAACCCGAAGAAACAACATCAACATGAAAATAACATGTCAAACTGTGTGCAAATGAACGCTGATCTTCAGACCAAATACCTAACATGACATGGCATGACATGACATGCCTTGTGACAATGCAAAATATAGATCTGTCGTAGGGCACGACTGCTCCACTGTCTTGTTTGCTGGGCTTTTTTTTTTTTTTTTGTCTCTCCTTATCTCTCTCTTTGCTTTTTCTTGGTGGATTGTGGGTTCATCTTCTTCCCGTCACATCATCCTAGGCTATCGTTATTATCAACGAGACACCAAACGAAAGGGGAAGAGGGGGCCAACGACGACTCTTTGAGCAACGAGACACAAACCATCCCGCTCAGGAAAATGGGTGGCCCTGAAAAGGGCCTAGTTAGTTTGGGGGTCGATTTGGGAGACAAGCAGACGCGCGCAGGTTTACTTGCTGCTGGTGTACTTGGTCACCGCCTTGGTGCCCTCACTGACGGCGTGCTTGGCCAGCTCACCTGGCAGCAGCAAGCGCACAGCCGTTTGAATCTCGCGGCTGGTGATGGTAGAGCGCTTGTGTAGTGGGCCAGTCTGGAAGCTTCGGCAGCGATTCTCTCAAAGATGTCGTTGACGAAGCTGTTCATGATAGACATGGCTTTGCTGCTGATACAGTGTCTGGGTGCACCTGCTTCAGCACACCTTGTAGATGTAGATGGCATAGCTTTCCTTCCTTTTCCTCTTGCGCTTCTTGTCCCCGGTGCGGACGGCCTTGGCCTTGCCGGCCTTCTTGGCGCCTTTCGAGCTCACTTTCGGTGGCATGCTTTGACTACAGTCGTTTGCTCTGTCGAGAAATGCCGCCGCCGAGTTGAGTTGAGTTAAGGGTGAGATTTACGTCCTATCGGCCTGAGGCCCTTAAGGACAAGGTTTCTTCAGACTTTAGTCTGTGTAGACTGGCGCTGCTGTCCTCCGTGGTGGTCTGCTGTCACTGGTCGTCTGCTCCTTACGGCAGTTATTCCTCCCCTCCCTTTCCTCAGTTCCCTTCCAGGACCATTTCATATGGATCCACATGATCCAATTTTGGCCAGTTCGGGTGAAAACACCCTTACTGGTCGCCCCCCCAGCTGTGAAGCCAGAGGACAGGGATGTGAGTCTCAGAGGTTCAACCCAAAGTGCAACTTTGGGGATCCTCATCGTCTCTTTTGACACTCTTTACCGTCCACACCTCTTTCCTTCACAGTGGTTTAAAACCAACTGTCTGTACCGGAGGATAGGAGGGAGTCACACAGGAACTTCATGGGTTGCATCCCTAGGGTGGGGATGTGGCTGGAGGAAGTCCTGAACTCTTAGGTCATGGGTGGCCCTGAACACCCATAGTGGCGCCAGGGTAGCCGCTAGGGTTGGGCACCCACTGAAGGCATGTTGGAGTGATACAATACTGCCACATGCACATTTGGTGCCCATGAGAAAACCCCTGCGGCACCCTGTGCGTAGCCTCCTCATTAGTTGGAGGTGTTTTCTGGGGAGTTTCTGTCTAGTTTCCCCTTTCTGCATATAGGGAGGTATAGCCATCCCCTTGTCTCACATCGGTCTTTGAGTGTTTTCTCTCGTTCTCTGTAAACAGCTGCTCGAGCATGGTTTATGACTTCGGTCATTGATAGTCCGAGGTTGGTGGGTGTGCCTTTCTCTATAGCTGCCTTGGCTGCTTGGTCGGCACCATTTCATTGCCCCGTATGCCTGTGTGGGAAGGAAGCCACATGAGTGTCAGTTCTGTACCCTTGCATATGATTTGATGGGCTAAGAAAAGGATTTCCAGTTTGGATTTTTTTCTGTTTTTCCTTCCTCCATCCTGCTAGTGCCTGCAATGAGGACTTAGAATCAGATAGGATGGCGACTGCTCTTGGTGGCTGGGGCATGTCATTCACTGTTGTGCATGCCATAAGGATGGCATGCAATTCAGCAGTGAAGATACTTACCCCCTTGTTTAGGTGATATTGCTTTGAGATCCCCAGGTTTGGGATCACAAAGGCGCATCCTGCCTCTCCATTTTCTAGGACAGAACCGTCTGTGTAGATATGGAGGTAGTGGCTGAAGCGTTCATACAGTTGGGTCTTTGCTATGCTGGCAAGACGCAGTGGGTCTGTTTGTTTTGTGGCACCTTTTCCGTAGGATGTTAAGATCTGTGGTCTCTCCATCTCCCAAGGAGGGTAGGGCATAGGTGGTGAGGGGACTGCCTGGTTTGGTCTTACTTGGCTTTTTTCCAGATGTTGGCTGTCTGCGAGTTTAGTGGCCTGGTCTTTTGGTACACCTGGGTTTTTTTCTGGCTAGATGGCGCTCCTTTGCCATGTCACCGGGAGTAGCGTCCGCATTGAGTACTGCTTTGACTGTGTTTGGTACCATCGAGGCGCGAATTTCGAAGTTGGCACACCGGCGGCGGCATTCGTCTCTTAGGGGTAACCAACCTGCTTCTTGGTAGACCAAGTCGTTGACAGCACTTTGGGGGAGTCCCATGGCTTGCTTGAGGGCTGCTAGCTCGATGCGCTGTAGCTTTACCCACTGACTTTCAGAGGTGGTGAAAAAAGACTTCGTGTCCATAGGTCAGTCTGGGGCGGACCAGAGCTCCTGTCAGGTGTATAAGGCTTTTTGGAGTTGTCCAGCTCTCTCTTGAAAGGGTTTTGATTGTTCCAACTGCACGCATGGCCTTGTTTACCAGTTTTTGGATGTGAGCACCCCAGGTCAAGTCCTGGGTGATAGTAACACCCAGAAATTTGACTTCTTTACTTGGTTTTATTTTGTGCCCACCAATTTGTATCGAGTACCCTTCTCGGTCCTTTGTTTTCTGGCAAAAAAAAACCATGAGGACCGTCTTTTCTGCAGAGAGTTCAAATCCGTTTTTTCGCATATACGTGTGGATAGTGTCTATAGCGATTTGGAGGTTGCTCATAGACTTTTTTTGTTGACGTGGTATGTGATCGACCCATATCGCCAGATCGTCAGCGAAGAGTGATACCTTCACTTCACGTTTGATGTTTTGGTCTATTTCCCCTGTGATGTCGTGAAGCATGATGTTGAAGAGGATGGGAGCGATGACACTCCTTTGTGGTACTCCCATGTCAAGGGTGTGGGGGTTCCGATTTGGCTGATCCTACCTTGACTGCATTTGTCTGGAGTGCAAGAATGCTTCCACAAATTTGTATAGGCGGCCTGTGATGCCCAGTAGGTGCATTTTGTTTAGTAGTTTTGCGTGCCACACCGTGTCAAAGGCTTTCTTGATGTCGAAGAAGGCGGCAACTGTTACCTTTGGGTAGCGTTGTCTTATGTTCTTCTTGACATTTTCGAGGAGTTGCACGACGTGTTCCATGCAGTTCCTACCTTTGCGGAATCCAGCCTGGCATACAGGTAGCAAGCCATGTTTTCTAGGTGGAACTCAAGTCTGTGTTTGATCAGTTTTTCATACACTTTACCAAGGTGTGGAGTTAGAGCTATCGGCCGGTAGCTTGTGGGGAGTTCTGGTGGTTTGCCATCTTTGGGGATGGCTACCACCAGGGCTTCCTTCCAGGCTTTTGGAATCGTGCCAGATACCCAACATGTTTGGTAGAACATGTGGAGTACCTTAGTCATGGATTCTGTGAGTCGGCAAATCATGGGTAGGATATAGGGTCAGAGCCAGAAGCCTTGCTGGCTGACCCTAGGCTACTAATTGCCATCTTCAGTTCGCCTATGGTCAGGTCTCCATTGTAGGGGGCTGAGTTGTCTTCCATAACAGGTTTTGTGAAGTTAGCTTCAGCCTGGTGTCTGGCATTGATCATCTCCACTGGGAGGTGATCTTTCGACTCACTTTGGCGAAGGTTTCAGCAAGAACATCTGCCTTTTCCTGGACATTTTGGGTTTGCTGGCCATTGACTAGAAGGGGTCTTTCAGGTCGGCGCGTGCGTCTTCTAAAAATTCCTGATTTTCCTCCATAGTTTTGAGCTATCTGTCGGTTCTTTTATTTCTTCTCTGCAGAAGCGTTCCCAGTGTTCTCGGCGGACATTGTCTGTGACTTCCTGGCAGTGGTGGGTTGCTTTTCAAGGGCTTCTCTGTTTCTTCTGAGTTGACTGCTTGGAATTTACGTAGGGCGTGTCTTTTGCCCGCGGGTGGCCTTGTCACACTCTTCATTCCACCACAGTCGCATGTGAATTTGTGCTTTCCTCCTGGTTTGGTGCTTTCAGGGGAATAGCAGTGTCGGCTGCTAAAGGATCATGCCTCTGATGTTGTCATAATATGTGTCAATATCTGGGCTTACAGGGTTTGTCGTTTCGCATTCAGTGTCTAGGCGGGTTGCGAATAGTTCCCAGTTGGCCTTGTCGAGTTGAAACTTTGGGCTCATATCCATGTCTGCTGGCATTGGGTCCACACTTCAAGCGCAATGTGTAATGGTAGGTGGTCCGATTGCAGATGATCATGGCCCAGGTCCCACTTTGCATCTAAGTAGAGGTCAGAAGAAGTCATTGAAAGGTCGATGGCGGAACTCCTTTGTCTTTTATGTCCAATTCGGGTAATTCTGCCATCGTTTAATAGTGTCAGGTTCGAGTCAGTGACTATGTTTGCTAGATGGGCTCCAGTATTCTGGGTCTGTCCAGCATCCCATAGTCTGTGGCTGACATTGAAGTCGCCAGCCACAACCCAGCTGCAGGAGTTTGTGTCTAGGCTTTTGAGCCAGGCTACATCTTCCTCAGTGCTGCTTCCACCAGGGTAGTAGACGTTGACCAGGTTGGTTTTTCTGTTTCCCTTCGTGGGGATGCTGATGGCACAGGTTGAGAGTCGACTTTTAACTTGGCCTGTGGATACATCGAGGTCGGTGTATGTCAGTTTCTTGCTGACATATGTGGCAACCATAATCGCTCTCCTTCCTGTCGTGCAACAGGGGGATAGTAGAATCCTCTAGGAATGGGAGGGCATTACGTTTGACGTTGAGAGACTGTAGCATCAGCACGTCCACGCTGGGTTGGTTTCGCAGGTAGTCAGTGAGGAAGGGGGACCTTCCCACTGATGGACCTGCAATTCCATTGCAGGATGGACAGTTTTTGCTTCAGGCCTCTCGTGTCTTTTTTACTGTTGGGAGGGACTGCCATGGTTGGGCGATGTCAGGGTGGTCAGAAGGCCCGCACAGCCTGCACTTGGTCTCCACTGAACAGGGCCACTACCTTTACCAGCAGCTCCATCAGGTCAGCGACGCCTGCTGGCCTCGTCTCCATCTTTTGTTCCAGTGCCTCCAGTCTCCTTCTAAATCCGGCATTCTCCTGGCGGAGTTTTCGGTTCTCTTCTTCCAGAACCTTTACTCTTTCAGTGTCGCACTTTGGATTTTCTCCTGTGTCATTTGGTTGGTATTTTCATTCTCGTTGCAGGATGCCTGTCCTTTGGCAGCTTGTGGTACATGATTGTCATTGAGCTTCACGTTGGTTGCTTTTGCTAGGGTTTTATGGGTGTTGGAACCCTTTGCAATGGCTGCAGCTATGTTGGAACCCTTTGCGGTGGCTGCAGCATAGCTGATCCCTTCTTTCCTCCAGCCTGGTCTTAGAGAAATTACAGGCTGTTCATGTTTTGGGGGGTCAGTCTCTCGGGCCATCTCGAGCTTTGCTGCCCGGTGGGCATGTGCCATCGGCACGTATGCTTCAGCCCGGATCCTGTTGGCCCTTAGCCACTGTTCTTTCGAGGGACATTTGACACTTTTGGCGCCGAGTGTTCTCCTTTGCAGTTTACGCAGCGGAGTGTAACAGCTGTGCAGGACGCACCATTGTGTCCTTTTTGCCCACAGGTTGGGCAAGTTTTTCCGCGGGTGCAGTGCTTATGCACATGTCAAATCTGTGGCATGCATAGCACTGGATGGGTCTCCTAAGGAAGGGGGACTACTGGGTACTCTTGTTTCCCAGAATAATTAGGGCCGGTAGTTGTCGCAGTTCGAATTTGACGTGGAATTTATTCAGTTCCGTCCCGTCATATCGCTTCATTCGCGTGGCCGCCCGGACTTTGCACTGGACGGCCTCGCCATGTGCGTCCACTGCACCTCCTATGGCTCGTAGGAAAGCTCTTTGCTGATATTGAGGGGGATTCCCTTCACCACTCCATCTACTGTAGGGGTGGGGATGGAGCAGTGTACTGCTATTCCCTCTATTTCTTTGATTTGACTTAATTTTCTTTGTTGTAGGTCGCTGATGCAGCCCACAAACCCATTTGTCTCCATGTTTGCTTTTCTGATGGTGCCGACAGGTCCCACCAGTTTTTTCAAGTGTTCCCACATGTGGAAACTTATTTTTCGGAGGGGTTTCCCCTTTTCAAATCCTCCACCACGACAGGGCGTTCGTGGTGGATTGGATTTAGTTGGGGTGCCCCTGAATTGTGTACTGCCTTTTGAGGGAGCGCATTTTTCCTCTTTTTTCTCTTTACCAGGGTATAGCCATCCGTTTCAGGCTGACTATCTTGGACATCGGGAGGTGGTGGTTCTTCCCTATGTATGTCATTGTCTTCATCATGGGAAGGCGATTCTTCCCCGTTTGCGTCATTGTCTTCCTTATGGGGAGCCGATTCTCCCTCTTGCATGTTATTGTCCTCTTCATTTGGGGTAGGACAGTCTCTTCTGGTCCGTTTAGGACCACTGTCGGCCTTTACTTCGTCGTCAGAGAATATTGTCACTAGGGAGCTAGAGGATGCATCACTGAGCGTCCTTTTTCTTTCCAGGCTTTCTAAAGAGTCCGGGAGCACGTCCATTTTTATGCAGAGTAGCCCAGTACAGGGCAGTCCTGCTTTCTCCGAGAAAAAGTGATCCTGTTTTGTTGCAATTCTTCCACAATTTCGGAAACCGCGTTCGTTACACAGCCAAATCTGTGCTTTCCGCGTAGGGTAGTTTCACTCGCAGCAAATTTAAATTTAATTTAAAAAAAAAAAAAAAAAAAAAAAAAAAAAAAAAAAAAAAAAAAAAAAAAAAAAAGGAGAGAGAGAGAGAGAGTGGAAGAGGAGAGGAGAGAGAGAGAGAG
The DNA here is from genome assembly GCA_016801955.1 of Conus betulinus. Lineage (NCBI taxonomy): Eukaryota > Metazoa > Mollusca > Gastropoda > Neogastropoda > Conidae > Conus > Conus betulinus. The sequence continues at coordinate 6,305 of JADBJO010030149.1, read as the reverse complement.
AGAGAGGGAGAGGGGAGAGGATGAGAGAGAAGAAGAAGGGGGGGGGGAAAGATTTCCCAGTGTGTTGTGTACTTATCTGCCCCTCTTGGTGCAGCTCCTCTGGGGCCCAGCCTCCTCTGGTGGTGCTGGTCCTTGGTCTCCTCTGGTTTTGTGTTGCTGCTCCTCCGAGGTCTATGGTGATGGTGTCCCCTTCTACAGCACAGTCCTCCTCCTTTGATGGTGGTGCTGTAGCTCTGTTGTCTAGTCTCCTTTGAAGCACGGGTTTCCGTAGTCCTCTCCAGTTTTGATTACATTTCAGCAGCGTCCCACACACACTGCGTGCGTCGCTCATCGCGCCCTGAACGCTTTTAGCGCCCTCTGCGAGTGCCGCCGCCGCCGACCCCGGGCTGGGAATTTATAGTGGCTGAGTTCGCTCGGCGGCTGCGCGCCTCACGGCGTGAACGCCGTTGGTTTCCTGTCGCACAAGGCAGGGCCGTCAGCGAGGCTCTATTCACATGCGCGTCCGTAACCGGCCCACACTCGCTTGCTGAAAGCGCCCAACACACTTTGCTACGTAGAACACGTTCTGTACCCGTCGTCATCGTCATCATGTCTGGTCGCGGCAAAGGAGGAAAAGTCAAGGGAAAGAGCAAGTCCCGTTCTTCCCGAGCCGGACTTCAGTTCCCGTGGGTCGTATCCATCGTCTCCTGCGCAAGGGCAACTATGCCGAGCGTGTAGGTGCCGGAGCTCCCGTCTACCTGGCCGCTGTGCTCGAGTATCTGGCCGCCGAAGTGCTGGAGCTGGCAGGAAACGCTGCACGCGACAACAAAAAAGACCAGGATCATCCCCCGTCACCTGCAGTTGGCCATCCGTAACGACGAGGAGCTGAACAAAACTCCTGTCAGGCGTCACCATCGCACAGGGTGGTGTGCTGCCCAACATCCAGGCGGTGCTCCTGCCCAAGAAGTCGCAGACCAAGGCCCCAGGTGGCAAGGCTTAAGCAGCCTGTCTTCCTTGCTCCACACGGCTTCCCATTTTCAATTTCAGGTCCTTTTCAGGACCACCTCCCTTTTCCTCAGTGGGCTGGAACAGTTCTGTTGCTCAAGAGTTTCGCACTTGACAGGCTGCGTCATCCTACACAAACAAAACGTACGCACACCACACACACACTGACTGACTGGAACCATTTACTGTCAGATTAACATTGTTGTACCGACATTAAAAAAAAAAAAAAAAAAAAAACGTAATAAATTAAAGAGAGAAACGACAACGATACAAATACCATCTCGATGACATAAAAAATCTTAAAGGAAAATGAACAGGGAG
>JADBJO010030149.1:0-2500 GCA_016801955.1 Conus betulinus | reverse complement strand
TGAATGGGCGTGGATGTGTATGTGCGTGCGCGTATGTGTGCGTGTATGCGTGTGTTTTGTGTGTGTGTGCGTGCGTGCGTGCTAACGCACGCGCACACGTTCGTGTGCGTGTGTGCACACCAACATCTGTTAACATCACGAAACTGTGAAGAGCTCCCACTTCAGTTTGTTGTTGTTGTTGCTGTTGTTGTTTTAAATCAGTTTACCCTGTCCCGTGTCGACACCTTTTCATCCCGTGTCTGTCCTGTGTTGATACTGTTCAACCTGAGTCTGTCCCATGTTGAAGACTAAATGTGTAGCCTGGTGTCAGTCTCGTGTGTACCCAGACCGTTCAGCCAATGTGTTCAGTGTCTACTGTCAGTGCCAACAAGTCGGTTTACCCTGCTGTGTCTGTGTACCACTTTTCACAAGCCCACCAATGTGTGTGTGTGTGTGTGTGTGTGTGTGTGTGTGTGTGTGTGTGTGTGTGTGTGTGTGTGTGTGTGTGTGTGTGCCGCGCGCGTGCGTGCGTGTGTGCGTACGTACGTACGTATGTATGTACGTGCGCGCGTACGCGCGCGTGCGCTCGCGCAGATGTGTATACCACAATGTCAACATCAGGAAACTATGAACAGCTCCCAGATCAGTTTGTTGTTTTTGTTGTAGTTGTTGTTGATGTTGTTTGAAATCAGTTTACCCTGTCCCGTGTCGATACGTTTTCATCCCGTGTCTGGCCAGTGTTGATACTGTTTAGCCTGAGTCTGTGTAGCCTGGTGTCGGTCTCGTGTGTACCAACACCTTTCAGCCATGTGTTCAGTGTCTTGTGTCAGTTATTTCCCTTTTCTTCCGATCGCGCTCGTTTCGACCGCTCTTTCGCCGGCTCTCTCTGTCTGTCTCTCCGTCTCTTGGGATTGTGCAGAGTTGTAGGTTTTTATTTGTTTAAAAAAAAAAAAAAAAAAAAGATAGCCCACCCCAACCGCCGGTCGATCTGCTGTGCTCTGTTCTGAAGCTAGCCTGTCTGCTTATGTACATCTGCCGTCCAGCCTGCCGCTGGATCAAGGCTCGCATCGAGTTTATTGTTCTGTTTCCCGCGTCATGCATACCATCACCACATTAGTCTGTCTGTGTGTTCAACTGAACAACGTAGTTTCTGCATGCAGTCTCGGACCTTCCCTCATCTGGCAGCTTATCCGCTGTGTTTTTCTTTATAAACTTACGTAGAGGGAATTTTGCGAGAGCTTTGCGGTGGTGCAATGGTTAGTGTTTCCGCCTGTCACGCGGGCGACTGAGGTTCATATCCTATCCCGGTAAAGGTTTTTTTTTTTTTTTTTTTTTTTCTTTTCTTTGTCTTACACACAAAATGCTCTTTCGCCCGTGTGTGTGTGTGTGTGTGGTGTGTGTGTGTGTGTGTGTGTGTGTGTGTGTGTGTGTGTGTGTGTTCTCTCTCTCTCTCTCTCTCATTAGATAGAGGAGAATTTTTTTTTTCTTTTTTTTTGGTGCTTAAAAAAAAAAAAAGAAGTAAGTAAAAGAGAAAAAAAAAAAAAAGTTTTTTCATCTGTACAGCCAGACAAGAGAAAGTCAGCGAGGAGCGCCCAGGTTGGCCTTGCACTGAACAAGCAGGGTCGAGGCCACGGCTGCCGCCAGTGCTTCCCCTCCATTGGACGGGCCACGGCTGCGTTTTGATTGGAGAAGCGCAGCGAGTGAAAAATTTTCGTTGATGGTCGGTAGCGCGTAATATAAGCGGCGGTCAAGGTCGGGAGGTTTCATAGTTCAGTCTTCAGTTGACGAGTGAACAGCAAGCATGTCTGGACGAGGCAAAGGCGGTAAAGGTTTGGGGAAGGGGCGGCGCCAAGCGTCATCGCAAAGTGTTGCGCGACAACATCCAGGGTATCACTAAGCCAGCTATCGTCGTCTGGCACGTCGTGGTGGTGTCAAACGTATTTCAGGCCTCATCTATGAGGAGACCCGTGGTGTGCTCAAGGTGTTCCTGGAGAACGTATCCGTGATGCCGTCACTTACACCGAGCACGCCAAGAGAAAGACTGTCACGGCTATGGACGTCGTCTACGCCTTGAAACGCCAGGGCCGCACACTGTACGGTTTTGGTGGTTAGACACCGCCGTCGGCAGCCTTCTACCAGTCTCTTCACTGAAAGAAAAACGACCACAAACAAAAAAGCCCTTTTCAGGGCTACCATTACTTCCCAAGTGTGCTGGGCATTTTCGTTGCAGAGTTGGCTGGTTGTGTTGTGGTGTTTGAGTGTGCGTGTGTGTGTGTGACACTGACTCCAGTGCATTGACACATGGGTGAGTCTTGTATTTCTCATCACTATTACATCACTATCACTGTTACAGCTTGCTTGCTTGCTTTTATTTTGTTGCTTCTACAGCATTTAGTACCTTCGTGACTAAGTACGTACGTTTGTTCCTCTGAACAGTACTTTACAGCCTGTAGTACCTTTGACAAACAACCAAACTGGACATAACCTACACAGCAAAAGCTGCAGAGGTAAACAAACACAA
>JADBJO010030148.1:10000-12500 GCA_016801955.1 Conus betulinus | reverse complement strand
GCCAGGATAGAAAGAATTTTCTAATGCAAGATACCTGTCAAAAATAAGCATGAAATGGAACCTACCTACATTCAAAATCTAGGAATATAACTTACAAAATGATCTTCCAGAATAGTTGGGCTTCGCGTTTAGCCGATGGACACGATCAAACGACAATGAGTCCTTTACAGTGTGTCAAGGTCTTGTTCTGTTGACGAGCGAGCGCATACAAAAAATCAAATTGTTCCGCTTCGATAGCCTTTTAATCCCTTCTGAACCCTCAGCTTTTTCTGTTCGGTGACCTTCATCCGCCTCTTCAACACGTCATTTCCTGTCTTCGTGACTTCCTTCCTTGGGGACTTCACTTCCCCCTGCAGTGCATCATGGCCATTTCGGATGTCCCTCGTGTTATATTTCATGTCGCTAATACCTTTCTTCTTCTCCTTGATACCCTCTTTCATGTTCCTTATTTCTTCCGGTCAGTCTAGGACTATTTGGAATCTTCCTCCACCACCCCCTGGTTCACTAACAGATACGTATTAACATTTCTCGCGCTAGCTTACATGCGTGGGTCAATATTCGGGTGTGTGAGTACGCCCGTGCATGCGTGGGAAAGAAAGACGGCTACATGCCAATGTGACCAAGTGCCAATGTGACCAAGCGTAGTTGTGACAAAATGTCATTGTGACCACGTGTCGTTGTGACCAAGTACCGTTGTTGCTTCATCCCGGTTTGCCTCTTTTAACTATTTTACAGCTATTTAGTCTCTTGAGTACCTGTGTACCTTAGCTTACAGTACAATGCAGATGACTAGTGGTCAGTGCCACTGACCACTGGTCATTATGACGTAAATCGGAGATTTTAACTATTTAACAGCTAATTAGTGTTTCCCGAGTGCTTGTGTACCTTGTACAATGTAGATTACTTGTGGTCAGTGCTACTGACTACTGGTCATTATGACGTACATCGGAGATTTTAACTATTTCAAAGCTAATTATAGTCTCCCGAGTACCTGTCTACCTTGTACAATACAGGCGACTGGTGGTCAGTGCCACTGTCCAGCTAGTCCTGAAAGCAGGCTAGCCCAGACTTACCCCGGGGTAAGTTCCATGGAGGGGGGGGGGGGGGGGGGCGGGTAGGAATGGGCTGTTACACCCGGTTCCACCAATTAAACAAGACTTGCAAAGACTCTCTTTCATGGTCCACGATTCTGTTCCACGTCGCTGCATGCTAGTAGAAAACTGCTCCAGAGTGAATACGTGCGGAGGCAACACACACTATAAAATGCCAGTGTACGATTGGAGTTGTCATGTTCTTTGAAACATGCAACATGTTTTCTGGCTCTTTTCAACATGAAGTTGATGACTGAGGGCAGAAAACATTCACATCTTTCGCGAATATCTAGCTAAGAGTAAGGCAAACCTGTCTACAGTATCCAGAGTTCAAACACTATAAAATAAATTCCAAGGTAATTAGCCAAATTGTTTGAAGCTCACTTCCACGATAACAGTCACTTCTGAACTCTGTTCAGCTCCCCGGAGAGAGAGAGAGAGAGAGAGAGAGAGAGAGAGAGAGAGAGAGAGAGAGAGAGAGTTTCTTAGAATTCGCATTCGGAGATATCAAAACATTCTGAAATAACGTTAAACATTGCATTTCTTTTCTTTTCTCCTTTTATTCTCTAAAGTTGCATGCGTGCTTTCAACGTATAATGCACACAGTCATCAATTAAAAAAAAAAAAAGAAGCCTGGAAAAAGAAGGAACGACTCAATTCTTAATGCATTTAAATGATGCACTTGATAATATATTTCAATGAGACATACGTCTACACAGCTCTCATACCAAATCATAGGCAAAGGTACATTTAACGGCAAATCTACAGACTGCCTACTTCTTCCAGTGTTTTTTTTTTTTTTTTTCTTTTACTCTTTTCTCTTCCTTCTTTTCTGATCTACACACTATCTACTTCTTACAATTATTTTCTTTCTTTTCCTCTTCTCTTCTGTCTTCTCCGAGCTTACTTTCCTCTGTGATATTTTTGCGTGTAACTTGTAGCTATCACCATTGCAAGTATGCGTCCTAATTAAGATAACATCGATAAAACAGTATCATCTTAACAAAATCTATGACCAGTGCAACCTGAAGAATGCGTTCTGATTAAGATGACATCGATAAAACAGTATCATCTTGTTTCAGACAACAAAGTGGGTACTTAATACTACTGGACAGATTCAAAGCTTCACACTTACATTACCATTTGTTTCCTCAACAATATATACAATCACATCTCTCTCTCTCTCTCTCTCTCTCTCTCTCTCTCTCTCTCTCTCTCTCTGCGAACAGGTCAATCAAAATGCGGGTGACAAGACCTTTGTGCTGCCACCGTTCAACAGCCTTACATGTAATAAATCAGTCATGTGCTTGATTTACGCTGACAGTTTGTACACAAAGCTTATGCCATATTTTTTTTCAAGCAAGTATGTGCGTTCACACACACACACGCATAGACAGATACATACACAC
>JADBJO010030148.1:0-5000 GCA_016801955.1 Conus betulinus | reverse complement strand
ATGCGAAGGACTAGCTATGTTCATCGATGTTGTGATTTTTTTTTTTTTTTTTAAATCAGACATGACTGCCGTGTAACTTGTAAGTGCGCGATTAGAAGCCGTCAGGCTCACACTGTGGATGAGGTTGTTCGCTGAATGTCGTCATGCAACTCCCATTTGGTTTGTCAGAGAGACATGATCAATATTGCGACCATTTTTCTTCTTAAACAAGTTAGAGAAAATTACCCGATCCAGAAAAATGAGCAATGAGGTTGTCCGCTTAATGTCTTCGTGCAACAGCCTTTTGGCTTGTCGGAAAGACTTGATCAATGATATTGTGACTATTTTGGATCAGAGAGAATCACCCGATTCGGAAATTGAGCAATGATGACCCAGCTTCACAGTTGAGTTCTGCTCCTTCGTCGTTCAGAGTGCGCACCTTCTTTCCGCATGACTTGCAGTTGTAAATGCAGTATCAGAATGTGCACCTTTTTGCCGCATAACTAAGTTGGAACTGCTCTAAAGTGGCATTTAACGGCAGTCACAACCTAGCATGCAAGCTTACAATTCTTGCAAATCACGATCATGTACATGTGAAGAATAGGGTCAAATGGTGAAGCATAGATCTAGTCTAGACTACCAGATCTATGCTCTGGTTTCTCATTGGATGCCATGTCCACCCACCCCACCCCCTCCCCCACTTCCCTTCACTGTTCTGAAGTCGTGTCACGCAGTCGTTCATCAAAGTAGTCCTAGGTTCTAAAGAAGATGGGCGTTGTGACCCCTGTCCCACGATGCAGTTCATCACCTCTTTTGAGGCTGACCTGTGCTGGAACGCCACACAGCGTGCACCAGGTAAGTGAGGAGACTGCTTCAACAGGAATCTGTTAGCTAAACTTTGCTGAGCCTTTCTTCTCTGTTTTTGTGTTTAATTTTATTTCCATCTATCAAAAGGCCACCGTATTGTTGCCTGCGCGCAGACTGCTTTGCTATGAGTTGGCTGCAATCGTTACGCTATGCATTGTTTGCTTGTTATGAATCTCGTAAGATGCAAAACAGCTCCGTTTCTGCCTTGCACTTGTTTACTTGGTATTTGGAGAGGATTTCCTTTTTTCCTCCTTTTCTGACGTGGCTTCGGGTGTTTAGATTACAAATTGGGTGATGTTAAATGATCTGTTTATACTGTATGGTTTAGGGGAACGAGGCAGTGAGGTTGTGGTCCACATAACAGTCACAGTAGGTGCCTGGGCTGTCCTCACGTCACGGCCGTACACTCGTCTAGACAGAGGTTCTGTCAGAAACGCTGCCCTGCTAGTAGATGGACAGTAGGACTGCAGTCCAACTGACAGGGCAGCACTGACTGCAAACATGAGCAGCAGCTCGGAGTAGGCACCTACAGAGGCCACGGTGAACAACAGCTTTGAGTAGGGGTCATGCAGGAGTCGGCTGTCCCTCACCATGTCTTTGTAGTAGGGCAGGCTGCTGTCGTAGAAACTCGGAAGAAGTGCAATCTCCAGGGCAGCTCTCAGCCGAAGTTGAAGGTGGTGGTTCTGGTGGCCATACAATCCCAGGGACACCGCACGGAAGAGGCAATTCCCGTTGCCTTGAATCTCCAGGGGTATGCGAGTCTCAAGCATGATGGGGTGAAACTTCTTAAGGACCTTCCTGGCTCCCCAGTCTCTCTTCCTCCCAGTCAAGTCTGCCACGGCCGGGTCGAACTCGGGCAGCTTGACACCGTAGGTCTGTAGCAGCATCACCTCGCTCGACCTCACATCAGCATCCTTGGACGTGGCAGCATGGTACACCCTGTAAACATAAAAAAATCACCATTACGACCTCTTGTTCTAAAAGTTTATGCAACCTAACAATCAATACAGCCATGATGTTTGTGCTTCATAACGTATGATGTATGAAACGAATACACACATACAGAGTCAGAGTACATGTATGGATCGAAGGATAGTCAGAGTAAGGGAGATAGTTGGAGGATTTTTTTTTTTTTGTTTTTGTTTTTGGATTGCTTGCTCTTTTCATGAGAAGTCATAAACTTGGTATTGCGCTATGTATGGGACCAGGCCAAATGAAGAAGTTTTATAAAGAAAATTTGGTACAGTGATAGGTGAGGCAGAGTTCAAAGCATTCAAACACAATCACATGAACATGAACAGCGAATGAGTGACTAATGTGAATGATTAATGAATGATGAATATTATATTTGTGAGTGATGAGTAAAAAGCACACACACACACACACACACACACACACACACACACATATATATATATATATATATATATATATATATATATATATATATATATATATGTTTATTATTAGTTAATTTAGTCTACTATAATGCTAAACTTCTTCACTTACGCAAATCTAACTAGCACCTTGATAAACGCTTTCAAAATTCATACACTATAGTGCTTGCTCGTTCTTCTACCTAAGCGCTACACAACCAGTTACATAATCGTTTATATAATCATTGCATAATTTGCTACATAATTGTTGCATAACCAATCTACCCTGCTGAGCTAACAATTGGCGCGAGTCAGCCACGTGCTATCTGCGCGAGTCTGCCACGTGCCATGAACAATAGCCAAAAGATCAACTGACATTTCATTAGACACACCATGGTGCCGTAACTGCATTACCTATTCATACCAAAGACAAGAGCTACGTACATTATGATGATAGACTGTACCTACATGCTACTGCATATTTAATCATGTTTTTTCCACCTAGTCTATATCAAGTGAGCCAAATAAAATGCCGATGGAAAACTAACCCGTTTTCTCACAGGAAGGCGTTTACTGTTCATAACACTTCCACCCGTACCCCTGGAGAGAAAAAATAATCTGAAAGTCAGCGTGTTCACTGGAAAGGTCTTTCATCGTGAACAGAAAAAGGCAGAAGGAAAACAAGTTATTTGTTCCAAATGTCTCAGCACAGGTCACCATGTATCAGTATGTAAGAAGGAGCTTGTCTGTAGAATTTGCGGGCAGACTGGCCATAAGCAGGGTGACCCCATTGTGCCCGTTGGAAAAACCTAACGATACCAATATGAGTGAGAGTGTGGCTGTGCAGTGTGAAACGTGAAGAGAAGGAAGCAGACGGCTCCCGTACTGATGAGAGCGAGACGAGAGAGGAGGAGAGAGGGCAGCTCAAGGGTCGCCCCTGGGGAACGCCAGACGACTCTCACCTCTACCCTCCAGGTTCAGTCTGCACGTCGCCGCCGGTCAGAGACGCCGAAGCGGCCCCGCTCCTGGGAGAACACCAGTCCCAGGGAGGTGAAAGGGAACGACAAAGCCAAAAAAGGGAACACGGGTCAGGATTACCGTAACTCACCCCCTTTGAGTGCCAAATCTGACAAGAAAGGCAATACAGGTGGGTGAAACATCGCAATCCGTGGACTGAACCGGAATTTCGACCTTGCTTATGTTACGGACTATGGCGTGAATGTTGTGTATTTGGTTACTGTAAAGAAAGTTAGCACTATTAGCAAATTCCATATTATTCATGGGTAAAATACGCGTGTGTTCTATTAATGTGAGAGGCTTGAAAAATAAATTTAAAGAAATTCAGTATTTCACTATTTAAAAGGTCAGAAATTGATATAGTATGTCTCCAAGAGGTGCACATAACAACCAGTGATTTATTGATTGATATGGGAAAAAACAGTGGAAGGGAGGAGGGGGAGGGGTGCAATTTTTTATTTACAATGGAGGCATAAATGGAAGTCAAGGAGAAGTTATTTAAATAGCTAAACATTTTGATGGGGAAGTTGAATTAGAAATTGCAAATAACAGAATTCTAGTAGTCTCAGTTAACTGTAATGATTATAGTTTCAGTTGGAAATGCTTATGCTCCTAATAACTCAAGAGCAGAAAATGATGTTCATGAAAAATTTACAAGAAACGTTAAATGAATTTAGTGAAAACAATGTTCTAGTTGGTGATTTTAACTGCGTTCCTAACAATGAGCTGGATATTATATCAGGTCATGCCCATGCTGATCCAGAGGTTAGAGATTTAAGTTTAACGACACTGTAGCTACTCTACAGGTACAACTCACAAATCCCCTTATTGCCCGTCGCTTAGATTACTGTTTCGTTTTGTTGTTTTTGTTGTGTGTGTGTGTGTGTGTGTGTGCGTTGCGTTGTTTGTTTTTTTGTTTTTTTTTTTAAATATCCGAGGGAATGCTACAGTTTAGTGCTTTGTGTGAACACACCAATTTTCCTCACTCGGACCACAAAGCGATATCATTAGAACTCAACAGCAGCGATTTTAATCGTGGACCTAGCTATTGGAAATTTAATAATAGTACTTAAAGGACCTAGTATTTGTTCAGAAGATGAATGATTTAATAGACAGAGAACATTAATAGCCTTCCAGACTAGAACTCATACATGGGAATTATGTAAAAAGCAAAATTAGAGATTTTTGTAGTGAATATGGGAAAATTCTAGCCAATAAAAGAAGCAGTGATGAAAAGAAATTAGAGTTTGACATCTTGGAAGTTGAAAAACAAATGTTCCATAGCGTTACGAGTAAAGACAAACTAAGAACAATATTTGGTATTAAAACAAGTTCAAATTACTACAAGCACACAGAGCAAAAGGTGCGCAGTAAGTGCACGAATTAGTGGATTGAAGAGGGTGAACGTAACTGCAGTTTAGAAAAAAGCAAGAGGAAAGAAGAAAGTCATCACAAGGTTGTGTAAAGACACAAGGGAAGTAATTACAGATCAGCGACTAACAACATTAGTGAATCTGTTGATATATTCTTAGAAAATGAAACCATTCCTTGTTTGGATGAAAAATGACGTTGCCAGTTGCGAGAGTATGGTCACTACGGATGAAAACAACAAACGCCTTAAAAAAAAAAAGATGAAAAAATGGATCAACGCCAGGGAGCGATGGAATAACTATTGAGTTTTTCAGTTGTTTTTTTTTTTTTCTGGAATAAAATAAAAGTTTTCTAAACAAAATCGTTTGTGGAATCTAAACAAAATCGTTT
>JADBJO010030147.1:15000-18226 GCA_016801955.1 Conus betulinus | reverse complement strand
GTGTGTGTTGTGTGTGTGTGTGTGTGGGGGTGTGTCGTCGTATGGTGTGTGTGTGGGTGTGTGTGTGTGTGTGTGGTGGTGTGTGGTGTGGTGGTGTGGTTGCCAATTCGCAACGCAGCACAAATGTTGTACCATCAAATTGTGTGTGGGTTGTGTGTGTGTGTGTGGTTGTGGGTGTGTTGTGTGGGGTGTGTGTGTGTGTGTGGAAAAAACAGGTTCGACAGCAGACAAAGAGTGAAAAAAAATGTCACAAATACTATTACCCTAAACATCGGCAAAGTAGCGGATGGTTACTCGCCTGCGAGTTACGATTGCGATTGATACAAAGAAAAGAAGAGTGGTTGACGCCTGTGACACCAAGCAATCAGTATAGCAGATTAAGTTTAGATAGCATACTTGCAGTACAATTGTTGAAAAGTAACTCTTAATACAATAGCGGTAGCTAGTTTAGTAGTAGTAGTACGCAACAGCCGACAGTAATGTAGCTATTGCAGGACAGTAACAGTACCTGCAGCATTACTGTAGTTGTAGCCGTGGTAGCGCAATAGTAGTCCCTGTTAAAACAGTAGTAGTTAGCTGCAGCAGTGCTTAGAAGTAATTTTTTTTTGTGAAGTACCAGCCATTAGTAGGTGCAGCAGTACAGTGGCGGTAGCCCGTGAGTAGTACAGTAGCAGTAACTGCAGCCATACAATAGTTGTAGCTCTTAAAACAGTAGTAGTAGTAGTAGTAGTAGTAGCATGCAGCATTTTTTTTAAAAACCGTTGGTAGTCCACATCAGCTGGTGTAGCAGCACAGTAGCTGTAGCCGTTGTAGTAGAGTAGTAGTAGTTGCGGTAGTGTTTTAGTGGATGCTGTAATACCAACAGTAGCACTTGTGTGTACAGTAATACAGTGCGCAGCCAGAGCAGTAACAGTAGCCCAGAAGCCGTAGTAGTAGCATCATGGGGAGTTTTAGAGCTTCCTTCCAAGTGTATTTGTTATTGTTGTCGTTTTTTTGCTGCTTCAGCTGCTGTTGGAATTGTTGATCATCAACGGTTATGATGATGATTGTTGTGGTGGTGGTGAACACAGAAGACAGGACAGACAGACAGACAGGAACCTGAAAGCAGACGGACAGGACATGACACAACACACCGGACAGAATTTCTTCAGCATCCTCAAACAAAGCAGGTGGACGAAACTCCGACACACTGAGCGTAACCTGTAGACCAAACCCAATTACCCACCCCTAGCCTCCTTCACCTACCCCTACCCTCTCCTCGCAATTTACTCTAACCCCCACCCCCCACCCACAACCCCTCCTCACAATCCCTACAGTAAATAATCCACTCTCGGGCCTTTATAAACCCACCCTTTCCCCCACCCCCTACACATCAAGAATCCTTGCTAACGTGCCGTTCCCCTGACGTCAACAGACTTCACATCAAGACCTGGCGACCAATCCAAAACGGAACCCCTTTCAGGAGAAGACAGGAGCGAAAGAAAGAAGGGAGATTTCAGCACGGAACGGGCAAGACTGGGAGAGGGGGGGTGTTGTGAAATCCTAGACAAACCCCTCTCGACCCTGTCAGACCCTTACCTCCTCCAGCCGCTCACCTGAGAAAAAAAAAAAAAGGGCTGACTGCTGTCCAGTTAGCCTACCAGCTACGTTCATAGCCCGCGCTGCAGCCCCCGGTCATCGGCAAAGGCGCCCGCCGCCGGGTTTCCGAAGTTCACCTCTAGCTAAAGTCATCTGAGCAGCTGCTGCGCCGCTGTCCTCTGTCTCTATATAGACATGGGAGCTTGTTGGCGAGGAGGCTTGGCTAGCTTGACAAGCTAGACTTGCTATCTTTCTTATTCGCTCGCCTTTTTTTGTTTTTCGTTCTACTTTTTTTCTTTCTTTTCTTTCTTTCTTTCTACTTTTGACCTCGCAGGTCGGTCATTGACAGGTGAAGGTCAAGTCAGGTCAGAGCTAGTGTCCGAGTCCCTCATGTTCGCAGCGGGCAGCTGGGCTGATCTATCTCTCGTCTCTCTCTCTCTCTCTCTCTCTCTCTCTCTCTCTCTCTGTGTGTCTCTGTTCTCTTTCTGTCTGTCTCTCTCTCTGTGTCTGTCTCTCACTCTCCCTCTGTCTCTCTCTCTTTCTGTCTCTCTGTCCTATCTCTTTCTCTGTCTCTTCTCTCTGTCTTCTCTGTGGTGTGTGTGTTGTGTGTGTGTGTGTGTGTGTATGTGCGCAGCGCGCATGCACATGCGCTCTCTCCCGGAATCGTTCCCTTGACCCCTTCTCCCTCCCCTGCATGCTGGTCTTCCACCTCCCTCCCCTCCCCTCCTTGTCTTCTCATGTTACTCCCTGTTTCTCGCCTTCTTTTCACCTTACTCCCTGTTTGTCTGCCCCTTTCTTATAATCTTACTCCCTGTTTCTCTGCCCTTCTTCTCATCTCGACTTACTCCTGTTTTCATCTGCCCCGTTTCTTCTCATCTTACTCACTGTTTCTTCTGCCCTTCTTTTCACCTTACTCCCTGTTTGTCTGCCCTTTCTCTCATCTTACTCCCTTTCTCTGCCCTTTTTCTCATCTTACTCCATGTTTCTCTGCCCTTTCTTATCAATCTTACTCCCTGTTTCTCTGCCCCTTCTTCTCATCTTACTCCTGTTTCTCTGCCCCCTTTTTCTCATCTTACTCCCTGTTTTCCTCTGCCCCTTTTTTCACCTTACTACCTGTTTTATCTGCCCCTTTTTTTCCCCTTACTCCCTGTTTGTCTGCCCCTTTCTTCTCATCTCTCACTGTTTCTCTGCCCCCGTTCTTCTCATCTTACTCCCTGTTTTCTCTGCCCCTTTTTTTCACCTTACTCCCTGTTTTCTCTGCCCCTTTTTTTCACCTTACTCCCTGTTTGTCTGCCCCTTCTTCTCATCTTACTCCCTGTTTCTCTGCCCCTTTCTTCTCATCTTACTCCCTGTTTCTCTGCCCCTTTCTTCTCATCTACTCCCTGTTCTCTGCCCCTTTCTTCTCACCTTACTCCCTGTTTGTCTGCCCCTTTCTTCTCATCTTACTCCCTGTTTTCTCTGCCCCTTTCTTCTCACCTTACTCCCTGTTTCTCTGCCCCTTTCTTCTCATCTTACTCCCTGTTTGTCTGCCCCGTCCAAACAGACCCTGCTTGGTCGTTTTCGTAAGTAAATAGGCTTGCTTGGTCGTTTGAGGGTTTAAAGCCCAGCCAACCGCAATGGTCCATACCAGGGCTGACCAAAAAGAACT
>JADBJO010030147.1:0-5000 GCA_016801955.1 Conus betulinus | reverse complement strand
AGAGAGAGAGAACAGAGACGGATAGGCAGCAGACAGACCTCAGAAGACTCAGAACTCGGAACACAGAAAACTTTTATTCGATCAAGGACTGAGATTTTAGGCAGAGCCTATTCTTCCAATCTGTCCACAGACAGACAGACAGACAGACAGACAGAGGCGTCAGCAATTTACCAGACAGTAAAAGTGCTGCCAGTATGCAGCCCAGTATTATTTTCTCTATTTCTTAATGAGTCAGCTTTGGAAATAATTGAAAATGGTCGACATGGTGTAACGTTTGACATTCTAGAATTATTTATGCTACTTTTTGCTGATGATATTATTTTACTAGCAGTATCAGTGGTCGGTCTCCAGAGACAACTAAATGATTTGTACTCTACAGCAAACAAACTAGAATTAAAAGTTAATATGAGTAAGACAAACATTGTCGTGTTTCGTAAAGGGGGATATCTGGAGCGTGCTGAAAGATGGACTTATGGAGGTGAGAGAATTGCTGTGGTTAATGCTTACAAATATCTTGGTATTTATTTTACAACCAAACTTAGTTTTGAGTTTTGCTTGTCAGGATATAATGAACAGAGCGAAAAAGGCAGTCATAGTTATTCTTCATATCTTGTACAAGTTGGACTGTAATTCATTCAGTGTTATATCAAATTATTCGATTCACAGGTGCAGCCAATCTACAGTATGGAGCAGAAATATGGGCTTTTGAAAAAGGTGCCTTAACTGAGAAAGTTCACTTATATGCGTTGAAGCGCTTTTTGAATGTGGATAGTAGAACTCCCAATGATTTGATATACGGTGAACTCGGAAGATATCCTGTTTATTTAAATTCTTATTTGAAGTGTATACAATACTGGCTCAAATTAACGAGAATGGACGAATGTAGGATACCCTATAAAGGTTACAGGATGTTGTTGAAGTTAGACAATAATGGTAAGAGGACTTGGGCTTCAAATGTTCGACAATGTTTAAATTCATATGGGTTTGGATTTGTTTGGGATAACCAAGGTGTTGAAAATATATCAGAATTTCTACATTGTTTTTAAATAGAGGATTATCGATTGCAGTGGCAGGACTGGCATGACCATATGTATAATAGTGATAGATTTGTTCAGTACAAAAACTCTTTAAATCGACGCATGTATTAGAACATTATATTAAGATAAAAAATGAATAGATACGTTAGGTGTGCACTGACAAAATTTAGATTTGGGTATCTGACATCGCTTGCCATCGTTTTAGGTATAGCAATGTTGTTGAAAGTGATCTAACATGTCGCTTATGTAAAAATGCAAGAGAAGATGAAATACATTTTTTGTTTTGCTGTCCTGCTCTGAGTGATTTAAGAATAAAAACTTATCCAATCCAAATATATTATACAGAACGATGTAACTTTAGACTCATTCTCTTATTATCGACAAGTATGAGAACACACTATTGAATTTGGCCAAGTATGTTTATGAAGGAAACAAGAGAATTCAGACTGCAATATCTTGAAGGTATGTTTGTTTGTTTGTTTCTTAATTTACAGTATTTTGTCATTAGCATTTTGATTTGTTTTTTATTCATGACATATATTACATTTATGAAACCCCCTTCAGTATGGGGCTTTGGCCTTAATCTGAATAAAAGATTCGCATGTGTGTGCGCGCGCGCGCGCGCGCGCGCACGGTTCTCTCTCTCTCTCTCTCTCTCTCTCGTTCTTTTCTTTCTTCTGTGTGCGCTTGCGTTCGTGCGTGCGTGCACGCGCGTCTCTCTCTCTCCTCTCTCTCTCTCTCTCCTCTCTCTCTCTCTCTCTCTCTCTCTCTCTCTCTCTCTCTCTACTCCCCTAAATCAACTTGCCCCATCCCCTCCTCTATTCCTCGACTCCTGTGCCTTGTTTCATCTCCGTTGATGTACTGCATTGTTCCTGCTCTGCGGGTTGAGGTGTCCATGGACATCCCCTGCTGCTGCTGCTGCTGATGCCCGCCCCATGCTTTTTCAGACGATTAATGCTCCTGTCCTTACTTGTTTTTGTCTGAAATATTGATCAAATGGACGTGCTCACAGACACATGCACACATGCACACACAGATACACAGACACATAGACCTGCAAGTGCGCGCAGCGCGCGCACACACATTCATACTCACTCACACATACCACCACGAGCACCCACACCACACACACACACACCACACACACACCCACACACACACACACGCGCGCGCGCAGCGCGCGCGCGCGCGCACACACTCAAAGAAACACTCAAACACGCCACGAACACACACGTACATTCCCTATCACAGACATACACACAGTCGGGACGGGAGAAAGAGAGAAAGAGAGAGAGAGAGAGAGAGGAGACGGGGGGGGGGGGGGGGAGAGAGAGAGAGAAGTGAGAGAGAGAGAGAGAGAGAGAGAGAGAGGGAGAGAGAGATGGGATAAGGTATTTTTCATTTTTCTTACTTTAGAAAGGAAAAATGTCTCATTTTAATCAATCGTTCTACAAAAAAGGAGGTGAATTAGATACACAGAGCACAAAAAAAAGAAAAGAAAAAACAAACATACCCACACATAGAAAACAAAAACAAAACAAAATAATGAAGCTACTCTGGTTTGTGTGTGTGTGTGTGGTGTGTGGTGTGTGTGTGTGTGTGTGTGTGTGTGTGTGTGTGTGTGTGGTGTGTGGTGTGTGATCTTGCACGCGCCGCGCGTACGCATTTGTGCGTGCGTGCGTGCGTGCGTGCGTGCGTGCGTGCGTGTGTTGTGTGTGTGTGTGTGTGTGTGTGTGTGTGTGGTGTGTGCGCGCGCGCGCGTAAGTAAATTTTAGTACTCTCTGTCTGTCTGTCTGCCTCTGTCTGTCTGCTGCTGCTTCTGTGTGTCTGTGTGTCTGTCTTTCTGTCTGTCTGTCTGTCCTCTCTCTCTCTCTCTCTCTCTCTCTCTCTCTCTCTCTCTTAGCACTTTTGTTCTGGTATTTGTTGATTCTCATTTAGTACAGAAAGAAAGTAAAAAAAAAAAAAAAAAAATAAAAAATTTAAAAAAAATTAAAAAAAGGAAGAAAGACAGAAAGTTAAAGAAGTAAAAAACACGGAAATATAAAAGAACGAAAGGCAAGAAAGAAGTGAAAGAAAAGAAGCAGCAGCCGAAGAAAGGAAAGCATACCGAAAAGAAGCCGTAAAGAGACGAAATATGAACAGTCAATTAACTCTATCTCCTGTGCTGTACTTCTCTCTCTCTCTCACACACACACACACACACACACACACACAACGCGCGCGCACACACACACACACACACACACACACCACACTCACGCACGTACACACGCACGCACGTACGCGCGCGCGCACTCAGACACACACACAAAGACATACATACACATACATACATACACGCGCGAGCGCACACACACACCACACACACACACACACACACATACACACATATATATATATATATATATATAATATATAGATATATAATATTATAAACAAAGCTTGCTCTTATGTCTCAGATTGTAGAAATAGGGGGGTGGTAAGCCTTCATATCTGGCAGTGGTAGATGATTCTGCCTAACTGACAGTATGTGCTTGAGTGGATGAATGGGGAATAAATAAATGCTTCTCAAAATGAACCTTCAGCAAGCTTATAGTCTCCACAGCGGGAGACCATCTCCAATGGGGAGAAAGCTCACTAAAAATATAACTCATGGTCAGATACCGTATTTCGAAACCTGATTGTTTCTCCTCAGTGACCGCGGAAAGTGGTAATTTGACTCCTCTGCCTTTTCGGTTTTAAGAAGAATGCTATACCAGAAAAGGCTGGTGTGCAATACCATAGTATGTTTGTTGAGTTTTCAAAAAACCAACCAAAGGTGCCACCTAAGAAGCAAAAGCAAATCATGAAAGAGCAAAAACAAGCTACATTTCTTGTGAAACGTAGAAAATATAAAAAAGATAACCTCTTAAGACACTCATTGGGGCTGTAACCGCCAGAACAACCTGAATACTCCACACTGTGGAAATTTTGTGACCCTGTGATATCTCGGTCTGGAGTCCACGGTCCCTCCGTCTCACAATGTTCACTTGTCTGATCTGGGCAGCAGGTAGTATACATTCCCTGTTTTGGTGGATGCCATCTTCGTTTTTGCTTTTCCTTTGTAATGCTTTGATTTTCTTTCAAAGGCGGCTCCCCTGACTCCCATTTGGGCCGCTGTCCTTCCTTCCTTTGCCAGTTGGTCAGCTTCCTCATGGCCCTACATATTGCAGTGTGGAGGGTATTCCACTCGGTCCTTGGTATTTATTGCTCCTCTCCTTTTTATATTCCATCACACAGTTCCCTACCATAATCTATTTTTCTATGCCGCCACACAGTTCACTACCATCATGGTAAGGACATACATTCCCAGATATCAGAGTCACCATTCCTGCAATTCTATAAAAGGGCAACACAGTCAGAACTGAAAGGGGAAAGCAGGAACCTTTGAATACACCAAGCAAACCCAATCCCAAAGATTTGTGCACAACCTGCATGTACAGATGGTTCAGCAGAGGCAGGCTACCAGAACTCAGAGGTGGAGACTTATTTCCTGAGGCTCGTGAGTTGCAACACCTGTCAGACAAGGCCCTCCCGACTGGCAAGTTCTCCACAAACTTCAAGGCTGAGACAGAATGCACTACATCAGCACCATGAATGCTGTAAAGAATGAAATGACAAAAAAGAGAAATACCATTCACTTGACCAGTCTGAATCTACACCTGACATTTCACCAGAACGACAACCCGTCAAAGCAAGGCTGCGGGAAATGCCCACTTTATTGTTAGATGCGAACCCTGCACCCATACAACTGCGTACTTGATACTCTAACCCGCTGAGCCCACTCCCCGCCCAGCCGTATGGCCCTCCAGCACAACCCACCACACCCCCCCCCCCCCCATCTACCCTATACCTCCCCCACCCCCCTCGCCCCCTCGTCCCTGTCAACGAGCAGAATGGTGTATCACGGTTTTTAAATGGAAA
>JADBJO010030146.1:10000-15000 GCA_016801955.1 Conus betulinus | reverse complement strand
CCCAAAGGTCACACAACCATCCAATACCGCTCTTTCAAAAAGTTTAATAAAACAGCATACCTCTATGTCTTAAACATTTCCCCGATTCACTTAACTTATAATTACTCAGACATCAATGATGCACTGTCCTGATACCAAACATTCCTCACCATCATAAAAACAAACATGAGCCGTTACCTAAAAAAAAAAAAGAGTTAGGCATCCGCAGATGAACCCGTGGTTAACACCAGAATTGCTGCAAGAAATGGTACTATGTGACCAACTCAAGGCAGCAAATTTGTTTGACGAATACAAAGAGCAGAGAAACTTTGTTTTAAACGAAGTTGAAAAAGCCAAACGAGACCACTTCAGTCAAATGATAACGGATGCGAACCCACAGCGCCAATGTAGAGGGCAATAAACACTATTGTACGCAACAAGCGTACAGATTCACAAAATTCAAGCACAAACATCACTCCAGACAAAAATTTAATACCCACTTTCTGTCATTATCAGATACCCTTACTCAAGCTTCACAGACTATAAGAGCACCAAATGAAAATACATGCCCGACTGCCCTAATATCATTTTGCAAACAAAAATTTGGATCCAGTAACTCAATCAAAATTCCCCTTCTTACTGTACATGAAGTAGGAATGAACATAGTGCAATTAAAGAATGAAAAATCCATGGGTCCTGATACATAACCGCATTTCTTTTTTTTCAAATTCGCTCTACTTTACATTGTTGAGTCTCGTACATTACATATAAATATATCCATTGAAACTAATGTTTCCCTCAGGCGTTCAAAAACGCCAAAGTAATCCCCCTTCCAAAGTCAAATGATTTGTTGGATCCAAATAATTTCAGACCTATGTCCTTACTATCTATTCTATCCAAACCCCTTGAAAGACACATACACACACACGCATGTCTCAGTTCATGGAGAAAACCAAACTATTTCACCCACTCCAATCTGGATTCCGATCTAATATTCCTGCACAAAGCATTATCACGAATGTGTGACTGATGGCTTTCAAATATGAACCCAATCACGAATGACAGTGGTATTCTTTCTTGACTTCAAAAAGGCGTTTGATCTTGTTGATCATTCCGTTCTTCTAAAGAAAAACTATCTGTCTACTTGAACCATACCCCAACAATCTCATTATTCCAAACATACTTGAACGATAGGACTCAGTATGTGGTGCTTAATGGCAAAACCTCCGCTTCAGACTTTGTCAGACATGGAGTCCCACAGGGCTCAGTACTAGGACCCCTACTGTTCTGCATCTTCATCAATGATTTACCATTGTCCGTTTCAGATAAAAAGGTCACGGCAGATTTATTTGCTGATGACTTGTCACTCCAAACGAATGGTAGTGATCTACAGACAATAGAAACTTCTCTCCATGAAAGTCTAAATGATGTGTCAGACTGGTGTCATTCAAACTCAATGGTCATACACCCAGCGAAAACCAAATCTATGATTATAGCTACCCGCCAAAAACACACCAGTTGACTCCTCTTTCCCTAAAAGTTCAGTTGAATGGCACTTCTATCGAACAGGTAGATGGGCCTCGTGTTTTAACAATAGATAAAGAATTGAAATGGCAATCTCATCTCAATAATGTATGCAAGGTAGTCTCTAAAACACCTTTTCCTTTTATATCAATTAAAGCACTACATCAACAGTAATGTGCTTAAAACTTTTCTTCAATGCACACATAATGTCACGTATCAATTACGCTTCAATTACGCTTGGGACGGAAGTAGTGACGTCCACAAAAAAGGCTGAATCTCTCCATAGACGTGCAGCAAAGCTACTCCATCCAGCTGTATCTCTAACAAACAGACGAAAAACTAAAAAAAGCGCTGAACATACTTCCTGTGAATAGGCAATAGGAATTCAACAAAGCATCATTTATGTTTACATCTTGACAGATACTATGCCATGTTATATCAATGCCCTTTTACAAGATCGAACAGCTTTCTGGCTCGACGAAAATTCCTTCTTCCCTACCCACGCATTGATCTATACAAAACAAGCCTAGCTTACTCTGGACCATATGTCTGGAACTCACTTCCACCGAATCTAAAACATGAATACTTTAAAACTTTTCAAGGAACATTTGCATAAACATTTTATGTCTCAGTAATTTTAATTATACGATTACAATGATTAGCGCCCATCGCAAAGTCTTCTGTGTACCATACTTTGAATAAATCGTCTAAACATAAAACCTACTCCGTTAAAATCGCTCATCCCCACTCCCACTCTGTCTACCATCCCTTTTCTCCTCCTACCTACCATTCTCTCTCTTCCCCACCCTCCTCTGACCTTTCTCGCTGTAGTTTTGTTTGTTTGTTTCTAAGTTTCCTTCTGCTTTACTATCCCCCATCCCATTAGTACTTTAATGAATAGCTTGCTTATCATTGTAGAATTAGATTACCATGTTGCCATGTTGAATTGCCAGTATGAATGATATGTGCTGAAATAATGTATGCATGACAAGGACAGATTGTAAGACTACGCTTTGGCCTAAAATCTTCATCCTTCTGTATTAAAGATCAATCAATCACTTGACCCCCCCCTGACCTCCCCCCCCCCCCCCCTTCCCCCCAATGATACCTTATCACCCATTGATCATTTCCATTGCCTTCCAATCATTATTAGCATTACCCACACCTCCACATACAACTCTGTTTGTGTGCATGGCTGCGGTATTCAGTGGAAGATGAGGGAGGAGTGGGGGGGGGGAGGGGGGGAAGATTCATGTGGAGGTGGTACTTTAAAATCACACATAACTACTATCATCACAATCACCACATATTAAAGTCGTTAATGTATTTTTACACACGCACACACACACGCACACACACACACACACACACACACACACACACACACACACACACACACACACACACACACTTAGATGAAAGTGTAACACGTTAGAGAGAGAGAGAGACTGAGAGAGAGAGAGAGAGAGAGAGAGAGAGAGAGAGAAGAGAGAGAGAGAGAGAAAGAGAAGAGCAAGCAGCTGCATTGAAAAACGCTGTATCCCTATCAGACCAACAATAAAGAAAGCAAAACTACAACCAAACATTGAACATGTTTGAGAGGTTCTTGAGCTGAAACCATTTGCCATTCAAGGGTCAGCACGTGTGCGTCAAACCAAAACATTGAACATGTTGGAGAGGCTCTTGAGCTGAAACAATCTGCAATGCGAGGGTGTGCACGTGTGAGACGACGCTGAGACGAGCGAACCGTTTGTGTGCATGGCTGCGGTATTTGGTGGAAGATTGGGGGGGGGGGGGGGGGGGGATTCATGTGGAGGTGGTACTGTAAAATCGGATGTCGGGGGAAAATGATGATGATAATGATAATAATAAAAATAATAATAATGATAATATATTTTTAACAAGGAAAATAACAATAACGTAAAATAAATGGAGGGTGGCTGTAACTTCTGTGTGAAGTTGGTAGTGGGAGGTATGGTGGTGGTGGTGTGTGTGTATGTGTGTATGTATGTGTGTGTGATGGTGGGAGATCTTGCCATCTCGTATTGAAATGGTGGGTATGTATATTTGTAAATACTGTTGGATGTTGATGTCTTGGGGCTGTAGTGTACCAGATTTGGCAATGTGATGGGACTCTTGTGCTGTACATACACACACACCACCACCATACCCCCTACTACCAACTTCATACAGAAGTTACAGCCACCTCCATTTATTTTAGTTTATACTATTTTATTTTTAAATCTATTTATTCATGTACTATTATTCCCCACCACCACCACCACCACCACCACCACCACCCTCCCCGCCATCTGATTTTACACTACCACCTATACATGAATGTCCTTTCCAATCCCATCTTTCCAGAGCATAAGGGTAAGCCAGACCACTTCAATACCAGTCAGCAATATCTTCCACCAACACACACACACACACACACACACACACACACACACACACACACACACACACACACACACACACAACACCACCATAATCCCCACTACTACTTCATGCAGAAGTGACAGCCCACCTCCTCCTTTCACCTTCCGCTTTCTACCACACTCTCCCCCCATGTCCTATACCAATTCACCCGCCTACCCACCGACCTATCCCCTCCGTTTCTCCCCCCACCCCCACCCCTTTTTTTCCATATACCTCATTTTACACTACCACCCCCGCACGAATCTCCCTTCCCCTCCCATCTTTTCCGAGCATAAGGGTAGGCCAAGTGCTTCACTCTTCTGCCTCTACCGCTCCTTCCCTTCACCCCCATATCATCAACATCCTAAAACAACTACATATACCTATCCACGACCACAACACCAACCACTAGATCCTCCACCAAATCACACTCACACCCACACCACCCTTACCCCACTATTTACCTCACATTACCTTATAGTTGTGTTCCTTCTTTCCCCTCTTTATACCCACCAGCCTTTTTTTCGTTTCGCATGTCAACCCCCCTTTTCATCATTGACCACTTCATTCCCTTTTCTGTTTACATGATGTACCCCTACCCCCCACCCCCCTCAGTATGGTGGTGGTGTGTGTGTATGTGTGTATGTATGTGTGTGTGATGGTGGAAGATCTTGCCATCTCCTATTGAAATGGGGGGTATGTGTACTTGTGGTACTGTTGGATGTTGATGTCTTGGGGCTGTAGTGTACCAGATTTGGCAATGTGATGGGACTCTTGTGCTGTACATACACACATGCACACACACCACCACCATACCCTCTACTACCCACTACCAGCTTCATACAGAAGTGTTAGGGTGTGTATGCCTCCCTCTGTATACACGTATGCTTGGATGTGTGTCTGTGTGTTTTCCCCCCCCTACTGCTCACCTTCTCTCCAACCATTGTCATCAGTACAAATATCCCCACACATGACCATTAGCTATCTGTGTCTGTGCCCTTGTGTGTGTGTGTGTGTGTGTGTGTGTGTGTGTGTGTGTGTGTGTGTGTGTGTGTGTGTGTGTGTGCATGATG
>JADBJO010030146.1:0-7500 GCA_016801955.1 Conus betulinus | reverse complement strand
ATACTGGCCTTGCTTGATTGATGTGCCTTCTTCAGTGGATTACTGTGCTTTATGAATCTGCGGTTCTTCTTCTATGGATTGCTGTGCTTTGTGAATCTGCGGTTCTTCTGCTATGGATTACTGTGTCCTGTGAATCTGCGGTTCTTCTTCTGATAGTTCGACGTGATTTATTGTGTTTGTTGTGTGTGAGACACTGTTTCTTTTTCTTCATCGCTTGTGTTTGTGAACGGCTGTGTTAACCGTGTGGGGACCTTGGTTATCCTTCTTCGTCTTATTTTAGTGCTGTAGACTGTGGCTTCAAGAGTGCTGTGGAACCGAGTGCATTGACTGTATGTGTGAGACACTGTGGACGGCGCCGGCGAGATCTGTGAGTGATATCAAGATCTGCTGATATTGGATGATTGAAGTTCCTGTGTATTGATATCTTGATCTATATACTATGTAGTGATATGTATTGATTTGTACCAATTCACATGAATGTATATTTTGATGGTTCAGGCAGCATAATTATAAAGAAAAAAAAAAGTAACTCGTGTGTTGCCTGGCTATCCATGTGCGTATGGTGTGGGTGCGTGTAGGGAATAATTATTACACGCATCCAAACTTTGAAAGCGAGAGTCAGACAGCAAATCACGCACCGCACACCATCCGTAACACATCCATTTTCTCCTCCTCTTCCTACCTACCATTCTCTTCTTCCCCACCCTCTCCGACCTTTCTCGCTGTAGTTTGTTCGTTTGTAAGCTTCCTTCTGTTTTGTCATCCCCCATCTCATTAGTACTTTTATGAATAACTTGTTTATCATTGTAGAATTAGATTATCATGTTGCTATGTTGAATTGCCGGTATGAATGATATGTGTTGAAATAATGTATGTATGACAAGAACAGATTGTAAGACTAGGTTTTGGCCTAAAATCTTCATCCTTGTGTATTAAAAATCAATCAAATACATTTCCTGGTACATATTTCACTGGTACCATCATCAGAAGTATCGCACATACACAGTGAACATC
The DNA here is from genome assembly GCA_016801955.1 of Conus betulinus. Classification (NCBI taxonomy): domain Eukaryota; kingdom Metazoa; phylum Mollusca; class Gastropoda; order Neogastropoda; family Conidae; genus Conus; species Conus betulinus. The sequence goes on along the minus strand of JADBJO010030146.1, from coordinate 6,486 downwards.
GACGCACTACTGACTTGAAAGTCAGCCTCTCCACATAGTATCACTACGGAGAAAACGACGATTTAAAACAAAATAAAATAAGCTGGACACTAAAGCCTCGGCCGTTAGTTCTTGCTCTCTCTCTCGTCAAATATTATTCTTTTCGTCATGTAGTTACCTATGTCATTTCAAGTTGACGTCATAATTTACGTGACGTCACAGGATGGTAGACAGAGTGTGAGTGGTAATGAGCGATTTTAACGGAGCAGGTTTTATGTTTAGACGATTTATTCAAAGTATAGTACACAGAAGACTTTGAGAATGGGTGCTAATGATTGTAATCGTATAATCAAAATTACTGAGACATAAAATGTTTATGCAAATGTTCCTTGAAAAGTTTTATGTTTTGTAGATTCGGTGGAAGTGAGTTCCAGACATATGGTCCAGAGTAAGCTGGGCTGTTTTGTATAGATCAATGCGTAGGTAGGGAAGAAGGAATTTCGCAGAGCCAGAAAAGCTGTTTGATCTTGTAAAAAGGGCATTGATATAACATGGCATAGTTTCTGTAAAGATTGCCCATTCACAGGAAATATGTTCAGCTTTTTAGTTTTTCGTCTGTTGTTAGAGACACAGCTGGATGGAGTAGCTTTGCTGCACGTCTATGGAGATAATTCAGCCTTTCTTGCGGACGTCACTACTTCCGTCCTATGCGTAATTGAAGCGTAATTGATACGTGACATTATGTGTGCATTGAAGAAAAGTTTAAGCACATTACTGTTGACGTAGCGTTTTAATTGATATAACAGAAAAAGGTGTTTTGAGACTACCTTGCATACGTTATTGACATGAGATTGCCATTTCAATTCTTTATCTATCGTTAACCCTAAAACACGATGCTCATCTACCTGCTCGATAGACGTGCCATTCAACTGAACTTTTAGGGAAAGAGGAGTCCACTGGTGTCTTTGGTGGGTAGCTATAATCATAGATTTGGTTTTGGCTGGGTGTATGACCATTGAGTTTGAATGACACCAGTCTGACACGTCGTTTAGGCTTTCCTGGAGAGAAGTTTCTATTGTATGTAGATCACTACCATTCGTTTGGAGTGACGAGTCATCAGGAAATAAATCTGTCGTAGACCTTTTCATCTGAAACGGACAATGGTAAATCATTGATGAAAAATGCAGGCTAACAATTCTTGGGTCATTATAGTAATGCCCTGGCAATGATCTGAACTTTTAGGTAAAAAAAAACTGAAGATGAAGAAAATGTGGGGGAGTATATATGTGTGTGTGTGTGTGTGTGTGTGCGTGTGTGTGTGTGTGTGTGTGTGTGTGTGTGTGTGTGTGTGTGTGTGTGTGCTACAAATGCCCATCAGTAGCAAAACTGGAGTCAGAGCCATTAAAGGAGAAGAAGAGTCGGAGAAAAGAAAGGCATGGAGGCCTAACACATAGCAAGAGCAAAAACAATGAAAAAGAAGAGTAAAAAAGAGGTAGGAAAGAAAAAATAATAAGAAAACCAAGACATGAAAGACTGTGTTATATAATCAATATTTGTAAATACTGTTTCAAAAATCAAATGAGGTTGTGTGAAAATCGGACCATGTGATCCAAATTCTAGCAAGCTGAGAGGAGATACTGGTAAATTTATTGCTTGAAAAAGGAGGAAGGCAACAAAGAAAATATGTAATACAGATAAAGTCAAGAAAAAAAACGTACAGCGGCTTTGTTACAGTGATTCGAGCAAGTAAACCAAACCTAAGTAGCAACACACAGAATAAGGTTTGGTTGGTTGGTTGGTTGGCTGGTTGGCAGGTTTTTTTTTTCATTTTGTTTGTTTGTTTTTCTCTGTCCCAACGTCTGTGCCACCTCAGTGCCACTGCATCCATTCCGACCTCCCCCCTCCCCCCCCCCCCCCCCCCCTCCCCCGTCCAAAGCCACAGTCCCCCCCACGCCTCACCCACCCCCCCCCCCCCGTCCACAGCCACAGCCCTGGCATCGGCAATCCACAGGGAGAAGTTGATATCAAGTCGTCAAGGAGGACGGACGAGACACTGCACTGCTGCCGAGTCACTTCGATGGTGTTCAGTGGCGCCTGTTCTGATCTAACATACACAAGACACCGCCAACTAAGCCCTCTACTGACGACAATAATTGCTTAGTCGCGGAGCCGGCGTGAGTGAGCTCTCCCTCCGGATGACTAACTCCACGTCCATCCAACGACAGCTCCCGTGACTTTGCCGATAACGGTGACCCCGACGGAATCAAATCAAGGCCATGGACGTGGAGAGCACATTGAAGCTGAGGTCACCATGAGGGCACGACGTGAAGGGTTACAGAGAATTTGAGACTTTTTTCAAATGCTGATCGATGAGAATGAGGATGATGAAGAAGAAAAGATGAAAAACTGCGGATTTCCATTCCGGTCTCAGACTACCTGACAGGGCTGTACTCCACACGCTTCCTTAATACTTACTTAATGTATCCCGGCGTCAACCAGGCCCGAAAGATATGGACACCTGCAGTGTGTTGGTCAGGAAATTTGAGCAACACTCAGATACGCATCTATTAAGTTGATGAAACTCAACTATGTGGTCCCAGTTTTCCTAACTAAGCCGGGTAACAAACTCAACTCTGGGTAGGAGCTGACGGAGGTCTAAAATTTCCACATGGCTTTGATGGGAATCGAACTCACGACCTCACAGCCGAGAGTCTGATCACATAATTAAGTTTGAGGATGCATTCGACGGTTAAAAAAAAAAAAAAAAAAAAGCTATGTTCTGGCATTGTGGCATCGAACAGTAGTCTGCCGGCTTGCTCTTGACCTCGTAGTCTTCGTCGTCAATATAGTCTTTGTAGCCAATGTAGGCTTCCTAGCCAACGTAGTCTTGGTCGTCAACGTAATCTTGGTCGTCAACGTAGTCTTGGTCGTCAACGTAGTCTTCGTAGCCAACGTAGGTTTCGGATTCAGCGTTGTCCTAAACAGCTGTTATCTGATCAGTCATGTCGCGAATTCTCGTTTCGTGACGGTATCGAGGCTGGTATCGAGGCGGTGCCGTTGTCGTTTCGCGCTGATGAATTCAGACAGTGGGTTTCAACTTTGCGCGGTTTATATATCGGCACGGTGCCGTGTCGGTGCCCATTATGTGGATCTCAGCTTAAGTCGTTTGAAAGGTCCTTTATTTTTTTTTCAAACAAAACTGTCTGCTTTTGGACAGCAAAGATTCGTTGACTTCAGCTGAAAAAAAACCCCATAAAAAACCAACACCGAGCGAGCAGTTGAAAAGATGTTGATTTTACACTCTTTTCTGGCTTCCTTTCTTTCTTTCTAACTGAGACATGTCATGATGATGGAGACGGAAAACTGAAAGCTTTATGCATTTTCCTTTTTTTTATTCGCTGGGCAGCCATTCTGTGCCTTCAGAGTCAAAACACAAATACCATGCTGTCATATGGGCACACTGTAGGGCATGTACAATACATGTTTTAACAACGGGAGCAAATACCATGCTGTCATATGGGCACACTGTAGGGCATGTACAATACATGTTTTAACAACGGGAGCAAATACCATGCTGTCATATGGGCACGCTGTAGGGCATGTGCAAATACATGTTTTAACAACGGGAATGAAATCCATACTATCAATGAATCTGCTGACTGTAATGATTAGACAGAGATAAAGAAGACGGCAACATTGCCAAAACAAGACGAAATACAATGGATACACACTGCAAAGATACGCAGTAACGCAAATTTAGTATAAATACAAAAAGGACTAGCAACTTTTTTTTTCTTCGTTTTGAATATTTGAAGAAGACACAATAGGTCGATACGCGTTGCATTTGTTTTGTAATTGTTTGTTCCTTCGTTTAACGATCCAGTATCTGGACCACAGGTTGTTTTCCGCCTCCCTGGCGAAAAGCCCTGATCATTCCAATCTCTAAGCCTGGAAAAGGCGACACCAACCCTTCAAAGTATCGCCCATAGCTCTGACCAGCTGCCTCTGCAAGCTGATGGGAAAAGGGTGGTCACCGCCTGTCTGATGTGGAAGCTGGAAAGCGATGGCCTTTTGGCCAGTGAACAGTGCGGGTTCCGGAAGTACCACACCGACAATTTAGGCTGGTTTGAAACCACCATCCGCAACGCCTTCATTAATAAAACAGCATGTGGTTGCTATCTTTTTCGATCTGTAGAAAGCCTATGGTAACACTTGGCAAAAAAGGGAATTCTTATGGATCTTCATATTGTTCTGTTTGAGTATCAAAATTAACGAGAGTCAATTTTCGTAAACCTTGGTTCCGAGTCCTCTCTGTGTACAGCGTCGACTCCAACTCTGTGTGGGAAAGATTCGACAGTGTACCGAGGAAAATTATTTTACATTTTCAGGCACCGAAACAAAATCTCTCCATTTTCACAATTTTTGTCAGTTTTTTGCCGATCCTGAAATCCACCATTCCAGTATCAAAAGAAACCAAATTTCTGGGTGTTGTTTTGATGAAAAAAAAACACACTGAAAACTGATACCACTAGCTCCTTGGCACACGGGTCCTTTTTGCCGAATTGTGTTTGAAGTTTCCATCCTTCAGGAGAATTTTCACTGATGGTTCCAGATTTGAAGAGGAGATTTCCTCTGCTGTGTATTATACAATGGGTCCTTCTCAGAGATTTCTAAACACATTCCCACTAACAGCTCTATCTATTCTACTGATGTTGATTTGACAGCCTTCGACCTGGGTCTTGATATGGTTTCTAAATCCAACATAAAGACTTCCTCATTTTGTCACACTCACACTTTCTGCTTTGGAGGCCATTGCAAGCCGTAACCTCAAGCACTCTCAACTGCTGAAGTAATTCGAACCGTACACCTCTGTGAAATCAAATGGATACAACATAGTTTTTGCTTGAGTTCCCAGCCACGTGAGCACTCAAGGCAACGAGTAGGTTGATTGATTTACCAAGAGTGCCACAAACAAAGAATTGAGCAGATTGTCTGTCCCTCTCACTGATCTGAAACCCAAAGTCCAAGCTAAACGTCAAGGATCTCAGGCAAGAGGAATGGAACTCGCAAACGGATAACAACTGTTCAAAATCCGTCCAAACCTGAAAGAGTTTTTACCATGTTCCCGAGGCAGCCGTAAAGAAGAAACAGTCTTGTGTGCCGTTTGCATACAGGCTACACCAATTCTTATCTTTTAAAAGGGTGAAGAAACTCCATTGTGTATTCCATGTCATGTACTACTCACAATAAAACATCTTCTTTTAGAGTGTTGGGACTTGCATGATGTGAGACAGAAACATTTTACAGCAGACTCCATGGAAACCTTGCTCAGAGACGTGCTCTTTGATTTTCTGAACGAGATCAGCATTTTAAACCAAATTTCCGGTGTGCGTCTCTTAAAAGTTTTTTTTTTTTCTTTTTCTTCTTTTCTTAGTCTGAATGATTTGTGAGTTGACTTTAAAGCGTTGACAGCCCTGATATGGCCTTTTGCGGTCAGCTGGGCTACGCGCGCACGCGCGCGCGGTGCGTGTGTGTGTATGTGTGTGTGTGTGTGTGGTGTGTTGTATGCGTTGCGTGTGTTGTGTGTGTGCGTGCCTGCGTGCATGCGTACGTGCGTGTGTGTGTGTGTGTGTGACGTGCGTGCGCGCGTGCGCGCGCGCGCCTGCGTCTGTTATCTTATTTGTTCCTGCTCTCACATCACTCTCCTCTGTCTCATACTTCCTGGCTCACTTTTCGTTACACACACACACACAACACAACACAAACACCGCCCACACACGCACACGCACACACACACACACACACAACGCACACACAGGCGCGCGCGCGTGCGCTACATCACATGTAGTTAGTGACTAATCCCCTTCTAATCCCTTCCCAACCAAATGTTTACCTTCTCTCTCTCTTCTCTCTATCTCTTCTCTCTCTCTCTCTCTCTCTCTCTCTCTCTCTCTCTCTCTCTCTGTGGGTTGTCATGTGTGTCTCTCTCTCTGTCTCTTCTGTGTCTGTCTCTCTCTCCCCCCACCCACCCCCCTCTCTCTTTCTCTCTCTCTCGCTCTCTCTCTCTGTGGTTTTAAACTATCCAGTCTCGTACCCTTCTCTTTCACATGTTCTCATTGACTGCATCCTGGTGAGTATTGTTTTCCAATGTCTGTTGTTTGTGATACCTAAGGAAGACAGATTTGTCGAATATTCCATGGTCCTTGTTGTCTTGTTGGTAAATCTGCGTTCTTTGTGCACAGTCGACAGTGTTAGTGGGAGGTGCACCTATTGAGCGACAGATAAGAAAACAAAAAAGTCTCTCTATCGATCTAGATCGCTAGAGAGAGATCTAGCGAGAGCTCGAGGATAGCAAGAGATAGCGAGAGCTCTCGAAGCGCTGGCCGAGAAGAAGAAGAAGACCGAACAGAAGGAGATAGAAAGACTAGAAGAAAGACATCCGACTGCGAGAGGAGCGGATCTCTTCTCTCCTCTCTCTCTCTCTCTCCTCCTCCCTCCGTCTATCTC
>JADBJO010030145.1:0-18228 GCA_016801955.1 Conus betulinus | reverse complement strand
CTTCTGCATCACTGGGGGGGCGATCCATGACATGAGGGCTGAACTCTGTTGATCGGGGGGAAGAAATCATTCCCTTTAGACGCGAGTTTTGGTCAGGGACCGCCAACATTAGCCAGGGTTACAGCTGCCCGTAAAGTTGTGGTACCACCCAACACTGTCATGAGGATAACCGGCAGATTGGATAAAGTCCTTCAGGTTACTACACTGAATCCTCGTGGGCTCTGAGCTCTTAATCCCGAGTGCGGCGGTCCGGGACAGTCCAAATCCTTTGCCTGGTAAACCCCAGTGACAGGTACCATACTATCAGGAAGGGGGAGAGCTTAGCCAAGCATTTTGAAGTGCAGGAGATATGGATCCGGGACAGCAGGACTCTTCCTCTGAAAGTAGAGACTGTGAAACAGGGTGGTAAGGGGGAAGCGCAAGCTGCCAGAACGGTACGTGTGGGGGATAAACCACCCTCGAAGGACCAAGTACCCGAGCATCTGCAGAAATTGGCTAGTGACTCCAGCACACACCTGACAGAGAAATCAGAAGGTGGAGTTGATTTCAAAACTCCTATGTGATTATCAGGAATGTGTTTGCTGCCGATGAGTTCGATTTAGGGGAACTTTACCGGTATCGAGCACCAATTGACACTGGTGAGCCAAGCCCATTAAGCAAAGAATGCGCCGTACGCCCGCGTATTTGCAGGAGAGGAGGGAGGCGCGTTTACAAAAAATACTTAGGCTGGTGTCATTCAGGAGGTCAGTGTCAGAGTGGGCCTCAGCGCCAGTCCTCATCCGAAAGAAAGACGGATCAGTTCGCTGGTGCATCGATTACCGAGCCCTAAATGATGTCACAGTCAAGGATACTTTCCCATTGCCCACTGGTGGAGGACGTGTCTGATACTTTGTCGGGGAGACATGGTTTTCAAAGATGGTGCCAACAATGCGTACTGGCAAGTGAGAGTCAAAGAGAGTGACAGGAAGAAAACTGCCTTCTTGACCAAGTACGATCTGTCTGATTCGAACATGTTCGGATGGGATTTGGGCTCACCAATGCGCAGCCACATTCTCACGCGTGGTGAAAACTTATCCTGAGAGGTCTTGACATGGAAGACTGTGCTCGCTTTCCTGGACGACATTTTGGTGTAGGGAACAGCTTTGAAGATCATTTGCAGAACTTGAGGAGGCGCTGCAAAAGGTTCGACAGCATGGTTTGAAGCTCAAGCAAAAAGTGCCTTTTCTTCCAGCCTGAAGTTGAGTTCTAGGTCGGGGGTTAGCAAGAATCAAATTGCTATGTCTGACCGGGACATTCAGACTGAGGGGGACTGGCCTGTTCCGAAATTTCAAAAGATGTGGAAACGGTTTCTTGGCTTCGCTAATTACTATCGCATGTTCATTCCAGATTTTGCAGCGTTGGCGCAGCATGTGTATAACCTACAGGAAGAACAAGAGTTCTTCTGGGATGAGGAAACGCAGTATTCCTTGATAACCTCTGTAGAGTGTGACCGAAACCTCCTGTCTGGCATGCCAAATAGCACGGATCCATTTGTATTGGATACGGATGCTAGTGATTTGGCGATCGGGGCGGGGTTTCGAGTCAGATTCAAGGAGGCATGGGAGCGAGTGATTGGATTACGCAGTTTCGCCCTCACTCCCGAACAGAGGAGGTACTGTACAAACCGGAAGGACACTGTTGAGTATCGTGAGGTTCACAAGGCAGTTCAAGTACTACCTACTAGGTAGGGACTTTTACCGTCAGGACACCGACCACTCCAGTCTTACGTGGCTCCTGCGATTTAAACACCCACAGGGACAGTTGGCCCGATGGATGGAGGAACTCTCTCTCAGTTCCATATGATTGTCAAACATCGGGCCGGGGGCAAAGCATCAGAACGCTGATGCACTGTCAAGGATTCATGATGCTTGACCCCTTGTCAATCTTTCGTGGCTGGCATTTGGCCTGAAAGTCTGCCTTGTGGGGGTTGTAAGTACTGCAGGAGAGCAGACGAACAGTGGGGGGGAGTTCATTCAGGCTGTGGACGAAGCCCGAGCCTGACGGAAGGAAGGAGCCTGACAGTTTTGTCTCCCGAGGAAAAAGGGACCATCCGGAGGGACCTACAGTAGCTACTGTGGGGGGACCTTTCTCGCGGAGTCACGGAAGGGGTGCCATGGGTTTTCCAGTCATCATGACCGTGTACCTTCTCCTTTGTGGAGGGGTACCATGGGGTTTTCCAGTCATGATGGCCGTGTACCTCTCTTTGAACAGACGGGATGTGCATGACAGTGGGCACAATTCCTTGCGCATTCCTAAACTCTTGCTTGCCTCTGCGCCAGCAAGCATGACAGTTGCCAATCTAGTATGTGGTCCCAAAGAGGGAAACGCATGCCAGTTCCCGGGTGCACACGGGGGTTGCACCTGAAGGGCGTTCGGGCTCTGTGCCTGCCAGTTCTCTGGGATGTCCGGACATCCCTGCCAGTCTGGTGCAGAGTGTGCCTGCCAGTTCTCTGGTCCACCTGCGGGGTGAACCTGACAGTTTCTGGCTCGAAAAAGGGCCTGACAGTTTTCTGGCACACTCGAAGGATGCACCTGCCAGTTTTCTGACACATCCTGAACGCCGGGGTACTTCGTCTGATCAGCCAATCCTTGGTTTCACCTTGGTTGTGAAAAAACCCGGGTGTCTCAAGGTTTACAAGGAGCGGTTGACCAGTACGAGTACTGAAAGTGACTGTCCTCGGGACAGCCAGAATACCTCACTGCCTGAAAAAGGCAGTGCAGGAAAGTCTTGCCCGGTCTCAAGGACTTTGAGATTGGCAGCACTGATGGCGTAAGCTTTGAGGTAGGAGTTCTGGATGGACAGGTGCAGCTGAGGACCTGCAATGTGCGATTAGCACAAGAGGCTACCTCAGAGATCCCTTCGTGTGGGGGTTTACGGTTCAGGAACTCCGGGACAGCACAGGGGAAAGATAAGGATTTACCACCTGATCCTCCAATACCTTCGAAGGGGGACAAAACCGATGAAGGGGAACTCTTCTCAGCTTCGCCAGGTGCCAAAGTACCATGGCTGAACAGAGAGATGTTCCTGCTTAAGAAAGGCTTGCTGTTCAGGCGCAAGCCGGATTCCAAGGACTTGGAGTTGGTTAGTTCCTGCTTCCCTCCAGGAACAAGCAATACAATGGCACCATGACTGCCATCAGCAGCACACCAAGGCGTGGTGAGGACTAAAGCTAGACTGAAGGAGAAATTCTTTTGGGTTTACTTTAGCTCGCGATGTCGAGGCCTATGTGCTGTCCTGCGACGTTTGTAGCCGTAACAAAAAGAACAAGCGGTATGGGAAAAAGTCCCATTGACGGAGTACCATGCAGGGGCCCCAATGGAACGGGTCCATATATGACTTCATTGGCCCCCTGCCCAGGACAGCACATGGAAATGAGCACTGCCTCATGATGGTGAACCAATTCACCAAATGGGTTGAGTGCGTGCCTCTTCCATCACAAAAGGCCGAGACAACAGCAAAAAGCTGCGGTGGACAGTTTCTTCTTTCTCACGTTTCGGTTGCCCGTTCCAGTGTTCTCAGACCAGGGATGCAATTTTGAAAGCAAGCTGTTCGAGGCTTTGTGCCAAGCTTTCAAAATTCACAAGGCCCGAACAACGCCATATCGTCCTGCGTAGAATGGTCAGGTGAAGCAGTACAACCGTACGTTGATGGATGCCATACGTTGCTTCCTGGGGAAAGCGCAGAACAAGTGGGACAAACACGTGCAGCAGATAGCCGGCGCTATCCGGTCCTCTGTAAAACCGAACAACTGGTTTTACTCCAAAACATGTTGATGTTGGGGAGGGAAGTGAACACACCAGCGCAGCTGATGTTCCTGTTCCCGGCCAGAGGTTTGAGAGTGAGGATGAGTACGTGTCCCACTGGTCCAGTCCTTGCAGGATGCCCACACAGCTGCGAGAGAGAATTTGAAGACATCCCTTCAGAACATGAAAAGAAATTATGATCTCAAGGTCTTGTTGAGACCATATGCCAAAGGTGATGTTGTCTATCTCTTGGACACTGCAGTTGTGAAGGGAAAATGCAGGAAACTCTGTTCGCCCTGGAAAGGTCCAGGGGTCATCTTGAGGAAACTGTCCGCTTACCTGTATCAAGTCAAACTCCGGAACTCGGTCTTCGTGACAAACCATGACCGGCTGATGCCGTGCAGAGATCGGAAACTGCCTGCAGGATCCAGCGGTTCAAGTCACATCCAGAAGAAGAAGAAGTACCGGAGAATGAGGATCAGGGAGTTTACTGCGTCTGCAGGAAGCGGTGGGGCGGACGTTCATGATCCAATGCGACTACTGCCAGGAGTGGTACCATGGATCGTGTGTTAACGTCACCGCCACTGACGCACTTGATATTGATAAGTACAAGTGCAGAGCCTGCAGGCAGTGAACTTATTAGTCAGGAGTTTGTGTTGCAGGATGGCACCGGCAAACCCAATGCCCTGGAGCGCGCTGACAAGTTCTCAGCGGCAGGTCAGCTGTTCCCGCATGCTGATCGGTTGGTGCAGGACCTTTGGCTTACAAAGGAGGCGTCGAGAGTGAGCGCGAGACATGCTTGCTTCGGATGGTCGCTGTCGCCAAGCAGCGGGACGACCCTTTCTCGAAGACGTGGCTGAGGAAGGTTGCCGGAGCGGTGCAGACATACCAGCTGCGGAGTGATCGGTGGATCACAGAAAAATGTGGCGCCTGTCACTTCGCGGTCTGGCCGCCCGGGCAGATCTAAACCAGCCTTGGAACAATTTGGGGGGGGGGCCGTCTTGACATTCGCTTGCTGACCGACCCCAATTTGGAGTGCCATATTGAACGGGCCTCCACGAGGGATAAGCCATCCCAGGGTGGGGAGTATGAGCATTCGGACATACTAAGCGTGATGGACACTGGGGAAGGTATTCCTGGGTTGCTCTCCCCGCGGGGGGCTCGCCCATGAAGACTGTTTCCCAGGAAACACAGTAAGCGCTGTCCGGAGCTCTTCCTCATCCGTGAGCGGCTGCCCGGAGTGGTAAGGTCTGACATGGGAGTTGAGGCCAAAAGTACAGCCTCCTCCCAGGAAGTGGTATTCCAGAGAGCGGGGACCTCCAGAAGTCTAGAGCGTCTCGCAAGCGGGCAGCCTCAACACATCGCGGGGCTCTAGGCAAGGTTCCCAAAGCTGGCCTAACAGAAAGTGAACCCGCACTCACCTCCCGTACTTTCTGGAGAACTGCGAGTGAGGAGGCAGGAGAGCACCTCTCGGTTTCGTCCCGGAGGAGGAGGAGGAGACAGGCTAAAAAGCATAAAGCCTATCCTAGTGCCACCTTCACTCCTTCCTCAATCGAGCCGAGAGAGGTCGCCCCTGTAGCCAGTTACACTCGCCCAGTTGAGTCTCGGGAGGAGGAGTGTATGGTACCGGGCTGCCAAGAGCCAGTAGGGGACTTGAAGGTGCATGCTTTCATGCATCACCTCCCTGGAGTCTTCGACGAACGGCTGTCCCCACCTCAGAAAATGTGCTGAAGTGGCGTAGGAAGGCGTTGCTGCAGGCCATGAACTGGCTGATTATGTCGTCTGGTCGCTGGGAGGACTTGGTTCGGTTCCTCAACATGCAGCGTCTCCTGTCCACCCTGAAAGATGCACGCATCTCGGATGGGCAGCGAGAAGCTATGACAGCTTTTTGTCAACACATTGGGGAGCCGGTGCCGACTTCCTTCCAGCTGTACCCGGCCGAATCGCCAGCCGTGTTGGTCCATTGGAGGGTGGTGCTGCTCTTTGGTGGCGCGGATGGACCACCAGGAGAGCGAGAGTACTGGCGGGAACACTATCCAGCGCCGGAGGCCTTTGAGCCTGCCCAGGCAGCCGTGATACCCGATACCCAGTTCCTGCGGGCATTTGATGCGCATTTCCACCTGGATAGAACTATCGGGACAATGCGGCTCCCGCTGGACTCCAACCTACAGGCTGTGCTGGATGGGACCTCTGTGAGGATGGAAAAAAGGGGTCCGGTGGTGGGAACTTGTGCCTCCTTCTGCGATCCCGTCTCCTACCCCTCCTCCGAGGATCTAGCCCAGTACCTGAGGATATGGTGGTAGCGGTTGGGCTGCATCCAAAGCATTGTGCAGAACTGGCCGGACGAGATGTGGAGCAAGCCCTTTCGAAGCTGCGGGAACTTGTCTCATCGCCACGGGTGGCTGCTGTGGGCGAGATTGGACTCGACCACAGCATACCAATTGAGACCTGGTCCGTCAAAGCGGTGAATCTCCGCAGGATTCTGCCCTTGGTTTCACCCCACCATGTTCTCGTGCTGCATTGCCGAGGGATGTCCGGGGACGATGGAGCGGAAGCTTACCTCCAAACGCTATGCCTGGTCCGGAAAGGAGTGCCCCGAGAGCAGCGTGTATATGTGCACTGCTTCTCGGGGGACGAGAACGTCCCGTGACCGGTGGGTGGAGGCACTTCCCCAACGTCCACTTTGGCTTCACCCGGCTGGCCAGGTCCTTTAACCAGGACCAGGCCAAAGCACTAGGTGGGATGGACCGGGACCGTATCCTGCTGGAGACAGATGCTCCATATTTCCACCCCAGAAAGGCCCAGTGGTCTGCACCCAACCAGCTCTTCCAGGTGGCCGAGTGTGTTGCACCGATGCTGTCAATGCCCGTGGGAGGAGCTGCTGGACCTGACTGCCGACAACGCTCTGCATCTCTTCAGCTGTTAGAGACATGCGGATGCCAGCCAGACCTGGGCTCTTGTGAGGGAACTACACTCGCTAAAGCTTTTCATAAAGTCGGGGGAGTGTAGTGACGCACGCAGTGCGCATACGCACCCGGTTCACAACCGGAACCGGAAGGTGCACCTCGCATGAGCAGAGCTCACTTATCAGCAGACGGCAGGGTGACGACGAGAGGACGAGCATTCGGCTTGCGACCCCCGGCGAGCCGAGACCTCAAGTGCAGAGCTCCCGACGCCGCACCAAGTCCTCTACGTACCACTACTCCGTACCTGAGTCGACGCCCGTCCTTCGTCAAGCAGCAAGTGACGTGAGGCGTCAACCCCAGACTTCTCACCACCTGAAGACCCGGGCGCGGATTGACACCAGTCTCCGTGCCCTGCCAATTGCCTGACGGACCAGACGTGGCCTTTGTAGCCTTTCCTGGTCCCACCCACCGTTAACTGCTTGACCCTCTGAGACAGAGCGTGTCGCAGTCTGACCACCACCCGCCGTCCCAGCTACTGAAGGGTGAGTTGCACAGTGTGTGTGTGGCATGTGTTTGTGTGTTGAGAAGTAATTACGATACTAGGAGCAGTTAAAACACTGGATAGTCATGTCACACTAAGCCACCCTTTGAAGTGTAGGGTAAACACTTTAATATGGTATGGAGAAAGAAAAAAAACGAAAAGAGGAATAAGTAACTAAATAATCAGTCCTAAACAGTTTTCTCAAAGAAGAAGAAAGCTGGAAAAAGAAATGAAAACTTGCACCTGGTTGGGCCACATGGTTGGCCACATGTTTCTAGGTAGACTGAACAAAGACTGATAGCCTTTGTGACTAGAATGTGGCAAGCCTTCATGCAATCTACCTTTCACCTGTGGACACTTGTATGAGATAGTTATAGCAGAGGCAAATGTTCTGGAAGGGATTCTGGTTGATGTTTCTGAAATATGGTTTATTCAGAATGTGACAATTTTTATTGTGTGTTGTATTGGTAAGACTTGTGCTGACTTTGTCCATGTATATTTGATTTGATTCTGCATTAGGGCAAGATGCTCTCAAAGATATGATGGGGTTGTATTCATTGTTTTGTATAATTCTTGTGGAAAACAATATAAATGTGCTGGTAAATAACAGAGGAGTAAAATGGAGAAGTGAGATATCTGTTTGGAAATTATGACCTTTGGGAAATTAATATTGGAAGGGCGCAGGAGCGACCAAAATGGGGTGATATGAGGTGTTGTGGGGGAACACACCTCATATCAAAATTGTTGGGTACACTGTGACATGGAGATGTGACAGAGGGTCAATAATAGGTATTGAGCAGGAAATGGCTCAGTAGCATTCGGTGTATACTTTGTTTGATTTTCCTCATGGGCAAAATCTTGTACAGACAAAAGATAGCACAGGATGACAAAGCAATTCATGACCATGCGGTTTGGCAAAATGGCAGGGTTGTGGAACATGTGGCCAGGGACAAAGGGAAAAAATTTCCATGTGGCATGGTGACATGCGACTCATTGACTGGTTTCCCTACTGTAAAAGCAGAGGACTAGGGAAAGTCAGTTTATTAGCATATTTATTTCACAGTTTTCTTTTTTTGTAATGTGTCTGTTGATTTTGCAAGTGTATTTTTAATATGTTTAAGATCTTATGGTTTGTAGTTTAACTTTTCTTTTCAGCCATAGTTGTCCTTTCAGGATTATGTGTAGCGCAGTGATTTACTTGAAGAAATTGTGGAGAGATCAGACAGAAAAATCACTATGTTTTGTGTTTTTTTCAGACGATTTTTTCTTTGGCTTGAGACCCTTGGTTTGTTCTGGTGGTTAGTACTGTGGTTCTTATTTAACTCCAAAAGGCTCTTAAGACTCATAAAGATTAAAAAACTTCTAAAATCACTCTAAAATTCTGTAAAGCTCTAAAAACTTCTCTGGATCTCAGCTGTGTTTTTATATTCCATGTGGTTGGGTATGGATAGGGCCATACTGTTGGAAAGGAAATATTTTGGGCTGATCTGGGAAAGTTTTGTTTCTTTTTGTTCTCCTTATTATTATTCTGGCTTAGTTAGTTCCTATTATTCAAATAAACGCTTTGTTTGTTTTACTCTGTTTGTGGACTCCAGTCTGTTATAGTGGAAATTTGTTTGAGTAGTTAGAAACAAAGATACTTAACAAGCACGCACCTCACCCAAAATTGTAACCAAAGGACACGGGTTACAAAAAAAAAAAAACGAACGCACCATGCAGGCAACTTGTTCTAACAGATTTAAAGCCAGAATTTCATTTTTTTTTTTAATGAAAAATAAAAAATTCTTCGTTAAATTCTTCAATCAGATGAAAAAATGTTCATCTCTTTCAGAAACTCGTCTCATCAGGTTGGACATCTCCAAATCAAGATCTTCATGGAGTCTGCAGTAAAATGTTTATATGTCCAACATCATACAAGTCCCAGCATTGAAGAAGAGCATGTTTACCGTGAGAGGTACGCAACATGGAATGGACCACGGAGCTTCCATACCTTTTAAGTGGGTACAAGTGGGTGCTAAAGGCATGGCCTGTGTGCAAATGGCAGAAGACTGTTTCTTCTTTTGTCCATCTGTAGCACATGGTTAAAAAATTCGGATTTCGAGGCATTTGAAGAGTTTGTTATCCATCTTCAAGTTACATTTTCTTGCCAGAAGTCTCCAACGCAAGTGAGGTTTGTTAAGACGGGGTCTTCTTATTATGTTTTTTTCCTTCTTTATTAGGTGTTTTTTTTTTTTTTTTTTTTTTTAGGGTTTGTACACCTTTCACTTCACCACTGGAATGGGGGAGGGGCGGGGGGGGTGGGGGGTGTGAGAACTGCTTGTTACATGTTGGGATCTGTAACCTTCAGCAATTGTTTTGAATTGCTTGCTGCTGAAACCGTGGCCCATGGTCAACACTAGAATTTCTTATGTTCCATGGGTGGAAAAGAAATGTTTCATGTGGCTGATGACAAGTTGGTGTTCGTCAGGTGGGTCACTTCAATGTATTTGGAACAGTAGTCGATGACTAGTAGGTACATCTTGTTTAGCTTGAACAGATCTGTGTCCACTTTCTGCCAAAGCTATTCTACAGTAGGGATTGGGGTCCGTGGCTCTGGTGGGAAAGGTCCTTGCTGGATGCAGTTTGTACATTTTTCTACAAAGGCCTGGATCTGTTTAGACATCCCTGGGCACCATATACTTCCTTTTGCCAGAACGCAGCATATCACAATGCTATAGTGTCCTCTATGTCGATGGTTCAACATGACTTTGTCAGAAACGCAGCATTTTCACAATGCTATAGTGTCCTCTATGTCGATGGTCAGCATGACTTTGCCAGAATGCAGCATATCACAATGCTATAGTGTCCTCTCTCTGTCAATGGTTCAGCGTGACTTTGCCAGAATGCAGCATTTCATGCTATAGTGTTCCTCTATGTCGATGGTTCAGCGTGACTTTGCCAGAATGCAGCATATCACAATGCTATAGTGTCCTCTATGTCGATTGTTCAACATGACTTTGCCAGAATGCAGCGTATCACAATGCTATAGTGTCCTCTAAGTCGATGGTTCAACATGACTTTGCCAGAATGCAGCATATCACAATGCTATAGTGTCTTCCACGTCGATGGTTCAAATTTGCTCAAAATCATATGTTGTCAACCATGGGGTCAAGACTGTACCCAAACACAATGAAATGCTATAAGGAGACAAACATTTTACCTCTTAATGAACAACGAACGTTGGATGTGTCCAAATACGTTGTAAGAGGCCTATCTGTAAAAAAAAACAAATCTGTTACTGATGAAATTCTTATGGATTCCAACAAGGAATACCCCAAAAGGTCTAAAAAATATATCATACATAGAGCCAATTAGAAATTTCACTTGTGAGCTTATGTCAGAATGTAGTATTGATATTGATGCAATTTCGGAGGTTCCCATTGTTCCTCAAATGCCCCCATGGGAGCATCTCAACGCAAAAATTGATGATGAATATACTACTTTGAAGAAAGATGACAATGTAAATATTCTAGTAAATGAAGTCGAGAACATCTCGAAAAGACTTATCCAAATCATTTAAAAATATTTACAGATGGTTCAATAATGGAAACGTCTGACAGTGGTGCTGGATTCACTATACCATCCTTAAATGTGCAAAAGTCTTTCTATCTAGGCAACACTGCACTGCTGCCGAGTCACTTCAGTGGTGTCAGTGGCGCCTGTTCTGATCTAACATACGCAGGACACCCACTACTAAGCCCCTACTGACGACAATAATTGCTTAGTCGCGGAGCCGGCGTGAGTGAGCTCTCCCTCCGGAGGGCGCCACCACGTCCGTCCAACGACAGCCCCCATGGACTCGCCGATACCGGTGACCCCGACGGAACCAAACCAAGGCCACAGACGTGGAGAGGACATCGAAATTGAGGTCACCATGAGAGCAGGGCATGAAGGGCCACAGAATTTGAGACTTTTTTTTTTTGCTGATCGATGAGAATGAGGATGATTAAGATGATGCTACGGATTTCCATTTCGGTCTGAGACTACATGACAGGGCTGTACTCTACGCTTCTTTCATAATATATCCCGGCGTCAACCAGGCCCGAGAGATACAGGACACCTGCAGTGTTGGTCAGGAAATTTGAGCAACACTCTCAGAAAAGCATCCATTAAGTGGATGAAACTCGACTGTGTGGTCCCAGTCTTCCCAACTGAGTCCGCAGCAAACTCAACTCGGGGTAGGAGCAATGCCCTATACTAACCCCAGCTTATAAGAAGAATATTTTTATAAATAATTCTGACAATGTTGATAGTGTGGTAAATAACCCTTGCTTTTTTTATATTGCTTTGGTATTGCTCAGTCCCCAGTTGCAAAACTATGTGAAAAACGACATTGAGATATGTGTGTTAATAGTGGGGGGGGGGGGGGGGGGGTTGTTTTTTTTTTGGGTGTGGGGGTGTGTGGGGATGGGGGGAAGGTGCTGATAGTACAATGGAATGTATATTGCAGTTTAAAGGTCTAAGATCATCTTGTGATGAAAAGACGTTAAATAAAACTACTGAACTGAACTGAACTGTCGATGGTTCAGCATGACTCACAGTAGAGTTTCACTTTGCTGCAGGCTTCATCCATTTGCTGCTGTAATTTGGTCTCTTGGGAGGTGCAGTCAGCGGCTGGTAAACATGATAAGGACTGGACAAACATATCTCTTGATCCCTATTCGCCAACACCGTTCAACTGGGTCACCACCAGCAGCCTGAGACCAAGTGTCAGCCACAACGTTTTTGTTTTTCCTCTTGTGTAGGTTACCTCACTAAGAACCTCGTTCACTCCATCCTAAATCTTTGGATTTTAATTAAAGCTAGTCAAGGGTCTTGGTCTTTAGAGCAAAAGGTGGTGGTTTGTGGTCAGTTTCAATTGTGATGTCTTTAGTTCTATGTCTTTAGAAAATGAATCACATGCACAAATTATTCCACAGGCTTTCTTCTCCACTTGTGCATAGCGCTGCTCTGCGGTGCAAGAAACCTGATGCACAGAAGATTTGTCGTTGTCATCCTATCATTGCTAAGACTGCACCTCAATTCAATGTTGTCTTTTTGTAGTTCTCACATTGGTTTGGTGATCTCTGAAAGTTGTGGTGCCAATTTGGTGAAACAGTGTATCATGCCAAAGATGTTTGTAGTTCCTTTTGTTTGGTTGGTGGAGACATCTCCTGGTCTTCCTTCACATTGGAGTGGTCTGGTTTCAGTCTTTAGCTGAAAATTGCATGTCCGATGTATTCCATTTGTTTTTCCAACTTCTCGTTTCTCGGATTTAGTTTGAGGTTCTTCTCCTCTGTTTTTGTTGCGCTGCTTTCAGAGATTTTGGTGCTTTTGTTTGGACGGTAATGAGAAAGGACTAGTGTTGCACACAGCTTCTGCTGAATGGCTTGAAATACTTTCCCTTGTTTGTTGTACCAGGTCCACTCACTGCCTTCTCTCAGATCCTGCAGTGGCTGTATGGCTGTCGGTCTGATTGCTTGCAGCTATCATCTGGACCTATGATTTATCATTCCATGAGGTTCACTGCGGTGGTAGGAAACTGTGATTGCTCTCTTTCTCTGGCTTGATGGAGATGCATCTTTGGATACGTGACACAGGTATTTCACACAGTTGCATGAGAACTAGCACTTGTCAGGACTGACTGTCAGGACTGCATCTTCAAGCTTATTCATCATCTGTTTTAGGCTGGTACTATGTTTTCTGCTGTCTTTTTTTCCCATGGACCAGAAAGTCTATGTTGCAGGTCCTTTGCTGTCCAGTCAGCAGCAGTCATGCACAGCGGAAGACTTTACACCTGTACTGATACCAAATGGTAGTCTTCTGAAAGCAGAATCTTCCAAAAGGTGTAATGAATGTTGCCAGTGGCTGGTTTTCTTAAGTGGTATTTGGTAAATTTCACTGTTACAGTCCAGTTTGCTAAAGACTTTGCCTCCATCAAGTTGATCTGTTGGTGGTAGGCGAAAATTCTCTCTCCTCACAGATTCAGGGAGGCTGGTCAGGTCTACACACCCTTTGACCTTGCCATTAGACTTTGGGACTGCGGCAGTTGGGGCACACCAAATCTGTTGGTTCAGTAACACACTGGGCATCCTTTTACAGCATCCTACCAACTTTTGCTTGGACTGTTTCCTTCAGGGGCAAAGCCAAGCGCTTTGGGATGGCAACAGCTCAAGGTTTTGAATCTTCCTTCAGCTTGATCTTCCATTATGTTTTCAACTTCCTATACATGTTGTCTTGGAAAGTCTTGCTGGAACTTTCTGGAGCAACAAAACTGAGGAGTAGTGTCCCAATTTCTGGAAAAGTTGACGTTTTGCATTTTTGGTTGGACAACCTTGCCTTGGGTTCTTCTCACAATGCTGGCCATATTCAGATTAATTTGTGGTCTTGTTCCTGAACATTATCCACGAGACTTGGAACCTCCATGTCTGTGTGGATGTGGTTGCCTCAGCTGGGAACTAGGCTGGGATCTGTAAATAGTCATAGTTTGAGTCGGGGGATCAAGAAGCTTCAAGGGCTCGTTGATCTGGGTGGCCTTACCACATTCAAGTCCTTGGTTTCAAGAATTCTGTTCACACACTCTATCATCCCGACACTACTGCTACTCTCACCCTTGCCATTCTTTCTTTATTGTTTTAAGTGCAGGATTCTGCTCACTTCCAAAGAGAAGCTGTAACTGCATCTATTGGGCCATCTCAAGTCCTCTGATGCAACTTCTGTAAGCCACATAGGCAATCCCCAAGAGAAAGGTTTGCTGCAAAATGTAAAAAGATGGCAGACTAGAGTTTTATCAGTGCCCCAATCAGTATGTGCCACAACTCTCTGAATGTTCATTGCTTTCTGACAAATTTTCAAGTGCTGGTGTGGTATTCAGTTCCTGAAAGATTCCAAAATTGGTTTCCATCACAGCAGGTGTGGTAAATTTATCTGATGAATTTCTGGGTCAGCAAGTACTGCTGAAAACTCTGAAAGTGGACACAAGTTTGGTGCAAGAAAAAGTAAAACCATTTTCCTTTGCCAGCTGTTGGTCTTATCCACACAAAGTTGCAGTCGTCATATGCTAAGGCTGGTGGGGCGCCTATTGGGTATAGAACAAAGTTATCAAACAAAAAGGGGACTCGGAACCTTGGTTATTGAGTAACCAAAATGACAGCAAGAAAGGACATTATCTGAGATACACCTGATCCATAGACTGCCAATTGGCCAGAAAAAATTATTTGTGAGTGTGAAACTAAGAGAGGGCCTCAAAAACCCCAATTGTGAAGATCCATAATATCAAGCTTCCAAGTATCGCTGTCAAGCCTTCTCCGGGTTTTAAAAGAAAAAAAAAGGAAAGAAAACAGCAAACACATTGTAAATAAAGGTGTTGCTGCTGGTGGTTCCAAGATCAACTAAGGATGATCCACTGCAGAGTGTAATTGGTAAAACTGCACAGTTCTTCTGGCCAAAGTGCATCGGTTTCCAGCTTTCACATCATCAAGAATACTTTTCCCATTTAGAAAGGCAGATGGTCAGAGCAGTTGGGCGCAAGTCAGAAGGGCTGGTCAATCTTTTCCATGTTTTAGAGTTAAGGTAAGGTAATGCTGCTTATAGCCCAGCCGACTGCAAAGGGCCATATCAGGGCTGTCGCCACGTTAAAAATCAACTCACAAGTCATCAACAACAAAAGAAAACCACCTTTCAACATCTCTTTGAAATACATCTTCTAAAACTGAAAGAAGTACACAACCAGCATGGCCTTTTATGTGAAAAGAGGTTATGAGTCTTCAGCATTGTCACAGGAAATGCCACAGGGAGACTTTTCTGTGGTTCCCCCAAAGTAGAGTATTAATGGAGGAACAAACAGATGTTTGCAAAATCTTGAGGCAAGAATAGAAGGGCTGGCATTATTTCTTTCAATTTCTTGATTGGCCTCTCCCAGACATTGTCATTTCAGAGCATGAAGTCCCTTCAACTCCAAGACTTCATGTTTGTTTATTGCTCTTTTCAAAAATGTATCTTGATCAGATTTTGATGGGTTCAAATGTTGCCAGCACATTGTCGTGTGGTGCAGGAAAAAGCTGAAACTGATTTGCATTTTATGTTCAATTCTTTGGTGATCAGAGATACACTACTGTTTGGGGCATACTAAGGTTTCTGAACATGCTGGAATAGGGGCTTTGGCACTTTTTCTGAGAAAATCTGTCAAGGCTTTCTGCAGGGTCTAGACTTGGCAGAACTGCTTTTTTCTTGTCAGCCGTTTCCTGCATGAAAGGCCCAAGGACAGGGGTGTTCTGGAAGAGCTATTTTCTGTGGTTCTGAGCTGTCAGAAAAAGGTCACTTCTTTGCAGATCACCATGAGAAGACTCAGTCAGGAACCAGTGACAGGCTGCCAGCTAAAAAATCTAGACACGAAAGTGTATCAACAGAAGAACAGAGGCATACTGGAAATTCAGCCACCGCAGATACATATCTGAGAACACATCTTCCACGAGACCTCTGGTTAAAACATTTACATTATTCCAGAAAGGCTGTGCCCATTAAAATCACCAAACAGCAGAAAAGGTTGTTTTAAGAGTTCCTCCATCAGGCTGACTACCTCTTGTGGACTAACTGACCAAAGGTTAAAATGAGGGCTGAGAGAATTTTCTGTATTTACAAAATCAATTTTGTCTAGAGCCCAGCCAACCATGGAGGCCATTTCAGGCTGTCACCTTGTCAAAGTCAATTCTTTAGTTGTTTTTTTTTCCAAAGAAAAAAAAAAGGAAAAAGGATGCATGCAAGTGTGCATACAAAACCCTCAACGCAAAACCCCTCACACCTACCATCTATCCAACGGTCTCTTCCCCCTCCCGCTGTAACTTCGTCTCAACCGTCTTCATTATTATGCCGTTGACTAACTTGGGCCATCTCGAAAAAGGTGGGGGATGGTTGGGGGAGGAGGAGGGAAATTCTTTTTCCGCGCCTGTAATTTTAAGTAGCAAGTCCTGTGCCCCGCCTTAACTTATTCACGAACACTTTAAAATTGTCATGGGGCAAAATCAGTTTTTGTGACTAAACTGGTCAATGGCAAAATTCAGTCAACTGCAAGTGCAAAAACAGCCAAATTCAACCGTTGCAGGGCAAGAGACAATATCCATCTGGGGCAGGAACAGCTTAGTTGGTAAAGCGGTCCCAATATCTTTGGTTGCTGGTTCGAAACCTCGCCAGGCCGTTTTCAAGGTTCAGTGAGATTTCCCTCGGCATTGGTACTGGCTACCAAAAAGCCTTTCAAGAAAGACTAAAAACGACAATCCTGTGCGTGTACCCAAGCATAGTTGAATTTTTTTTTGCACGCATAAAATTAAAAATTTTGCACGCACTTTTAAATCCCATTCTGATTCTAGCTTTCGGAAGAGTAGGCCTTCATGTTCCGTGTGAAGACGGATGACACGAAAACGGGGGGAAACAGACACACAGACGACAGTGCAGCAGAGCCTACCTCGTTGAAGTTGGCTGCCTCCATCAAAAAAAGAAAAAAACTCAAAAAGAGAAAAACTTATTGTGCAACTTACCACGCTCACCGTCCATCACGTCAGCAAAAGCAGCTGGTACACTGGAGAATACACGCTGTCGAATACCTGAACAAACGCTGTCATGAAACAATCTGCAAAGAAGCTGTTCAACGCAGAAGAGGGGCGCAATTGTGACGGACTGAATGTTTTATAGGTGGTCAGTTCACGGGAATCACGTGCCATTTTCGACTAACGCCCTGTGTGTCTCACTAGGGCCTAGTATGCCGTTTGCTGCCGGCTGTGTGAGTGTTTTGTGTGTGTGTGTGTGTGTGTCATGGGGGGGGGGGGGGGGGGGCGGGGGGGTGTGGAGGGCTTCGAGTCCGGGAAAAAAAAAATAACAAAATTTAAGAAAACAAAAAACCGGCAACAAAACAAACAAAACCAAACATTAAAAAAAATTGGACTGAACTTTGTGTGTGTGTTTGTGGACTTATCGTTCGACAGCTAATAGATTTGCAGAGATTGCGCGGGAAACCAACTTGTGGTCTGGTGCCCACACACTAGCGCGCGCGCGCGCACACACACACACACACACACACAAAAGCACAAAAAGCGAGAGCGACTTTAAAGGTGAGGATAGTGTAGGGGGATTGGGAGTGTCCTTGCTAGGCGAACATGTTCGTCTCCTACCTGTCCCTTCCCCTTTCCACTCTCCCCACACCTCCTCGGCTATTGTGAGGCTGGATGCCAGCACTTACCCCATCCCTACCCCGGTGTAACGATATCCCATTTTAACTCCCCTCCACTTTTAACTCCCGGGGAGTTAGAATTAGCACGTGCCAATTTTAACTCCCCGGGCGTTAAAGCAAACCACGCCAGAATGACTCCCCCCCTCCCCCCCCCCCACCCCCCCCCCCCCCTCCCTCCATCCTGTTTTAGGTAAACTCCCCCACCCCAAAACATTCAGTTTATGTGTTAGTCACAATATGAGAAATAAACATTCTAATATACATCCTCCTCCCTCCTTCCTCCCTCCCCTCTCTTCTGTCTGCCTGTCTGTCTCCCTCTCCCCCCCCCCCCCCCCCCCCCCCCCACCAAACTTTCTTTTCAGTCTCTCGATCACTCTCTCACTCTCTTTGCTTGTCTGTCTGCCTTTTTACTTGTCTGTCTGTCTCTCTTAATCTCTCTCTCCCTCTCTCTTTTGCTTGTCTCTCTTTCTGCCTGTCTATTTGTTTATCTATCTCAGTGTCTCTGTCTCTAGTATCTCCCCCCACTCCCCCTCTCTCTGTTTTTCTTTCTTTCTTTTACTTGGCCCCCCCCCCCCACTTTCCTCTCTCTCTCTCTCTCTCCCCTCTCTCACCCTCTCCCCCACCCCCCTCTCTCTCTCTGCAGCTTCTAGTCAGCTTTGTTTACTATTATTAGTGTGTTATCAAAGTCAGATTGGATTAATGGGCTTTTATGTTAGCCTAAGATCTTTATCCTTGTCAAGTAAAGTTTTCAAGTGTCG
>JADBJO010030144.1:0-18231 GCA_016801955.1 Conus betulinus | reverse complement strand
AACCCCTGCAGGTTTCCCCTTTTTTCAGGTTTTTAAAATTGCAATTAATTCCCGTTCCCCGTTTGTGATGACCCTCTAAATATTCCGTGTATTCCGCATCTTCGAATAATTGATTGACCACGTGAAGAATTCAATGTTCATTATATTTTACTATAACTTCCTTAAAGTGTTTTCTGCCATTCATGCCTTAAATTATTTCGTTTCTGCATCTGCTTTCTCCAATTCAACTTAACTCTTCCCAAAAACTCCTGCTGTCCTATGATAAAAATCACTCTTTGAAATATGCCAAACACCAACCCTATGCCGTTTACGTTTCTATATGATAAAATTATTTCTTTGTATGCCCTCTTTCTACTGGACAAGTACATGATTTGACGTCCTTAACTTTTCCACGTTTCTTTTACACGTTCTCAATAATATTCTTACGTTCTGTCTTTGTGGTGTACATTCTGTATCAAAACCAGTTATTCTGTTGTCTTCTGAAAAACCGACGCAGACTCTGAGTTTCATAGAGTCTACAGCACTCTTAACCGCATCATTGAAGATTTCGAGTGGGACATTCACATTCACATCTAATGACATGGCCGGATGCATTCAACAATCGCTCGTGGATATCGTTTGAATTAACCAAATTACAAAAATCAGTTGTATAATCATTTCCCACACAAATTGTCCACATGGTCTTTGTTATTGGGATATTCATATTCAGATTACACCTTTACATTTATATTGATATTCCAAAAGGCATGTGATCAGGTTCAATCCGTTCACTTACACAAAACGTACAGGAGGAATTCACAATATCGAACAAATTGCATTAATGCAACAAAAATAGTCGTTCACGCTGCTACCAGAATCACATATGTATTTACATAACCCTCTTTATCCCCACTGCATACACCGTTCAATAGAAATAATCAAATTTTTAATCCCCAAAGTGACGCACACATGCTTAACAAACGTTTACCATACAAATTTATAGGCTTATCTTTTGAGCATGGTTTAATTTTGATTTGCTTAATCTATGAAACAATGAAAACTGTGCAAATTGATCAGTAATATCCACAGATACATCCGCTGTTCTTCCATGGAATCACCACACATCAAAACCCAGATGTCATTGTGTGAAACTAAGAGTTTCTACCAAACTGTCTTCAATTTCACTGATTCCATTATCAATATTAGACACCACATAGTTTGGTGATCCCTCTGGAGGAACATATCGACATACATATAGAACATTCTTTGGCAATATGAAACAACTTTTTTAACGGTGATAAACATCAAAACATGATCAAAGTTTGAATCAAACGTTTTAACGTATGTTAAAAAATTTATTTCTAATCAAACACATGACACCACCTGATTTCTCCACGCTCTGTAAAATTGAGAGCAGGTTTTGACGAAGACGGAGTGCATGTGCTCCGGAAAAACCAGGACTGAAAGTCATCAAGGAAAGTTTTACTAAGCAAACAAAATCAAAAGATGACACAAAAATGGTAACATGATGATCAGAAATTTTAGAAATTATCCTGCTCACAACCCAGTGCAAGAACGAATATTTTGTACCATTGATAGGCATGCCAGAGAAGCCATCAACGTGACTGCATGTACTTGGAACCCCAGTCATATATATATATATATTTTTTTTTTATTGCAAATGTTTGTACATGGCGAATATCAGGTAAAAGATCAAGGGTTATGACAAGAAAATAAGTAAGAAAAAGGCTTCGACGCCTGATAGTAGTTTGATTATTTCATCCAATGTTCATCAGATCCAATGCAGTGAATGGTGTGACTGAAATTGTAAATCATCTTAAAGATCAGTCAGTCGTAGGACATAAACATCCACTGAAAATTGTAAATTATCTTGCAAGTAAATAGTAAGACGTAAAACGTTATCGAAAATCTGTTCTTGAAATCAGTTGAATAATTGTTGTAAATAAAATGGTAATAGAAATAAGTTCAACTGAACAAAAGCAACACTTAAAAAGACAGGAGTTTGGCACATCTGACTAAAATGCAAATCTCTTCAAAATGCGTGATATTAAGACATGTCATATCCACCATGAATTCGATCCGGTTATTTTATAAAATAGCAAAACTGATGTTGTCTTCAGCCCTTCTATTTTGCATATACCATAGTATTCGCTTCTATCCCCTGATTCGCAGGGCTGACATCTGTAAAACTTTTGACTATCCTCATGATTGTGTCGTCTTGCGACTTCACTGGTACCAGCCTGTTCGGCGCAGACTGTGTTTCTGCGACTCTGACGGGCTGCTTTATCGGTGCCATCTTTGTTGTGTTCGGGTCTGTCCCTATCTGTCTGTCTGTCTGCCTATTTGTATGTCTGTCTATCTATCTGTCTGTCTGTCTCTGTCTGTCTGTCTGTCTGTCTGTCTGTCTCTCTCTCTCTCTCTCTGTTTCCCAGTCAGGATGTTCCTAATCTCTTCCAGGATAGTTTCTTTCTGCTTGCTTGTATTTTGTACCTGAAGAAGGGGCTCTAGCTTGTTAGAATTTGGGTTTAAAGGGCGTTTTCTTCTGCTGGCTTATAGATTATGCCTGAGGAATTAGCTTGTTAGAGCTTGGTGTTATTTTCAGATGGAGGGAGGGAAGTGGGTTAGGGTGTGTGTTTTTTCTGCTATCTGGAAAGCTGCAAAATAGTGCATCCCAGAGATACTGAACCTCACTACACGAGTAGGGCTTGTAATTCCTCCTCGCCACTCTTGATATAGCTTTTTTCAGGCAGCCTTTGATACATATGCCTTGAAGTTCTTCACACCCATAGTGATTTGTCTGCCTTGGACTACTATGTCTTTTACGAGGATAGTACTTCATTGATTGAAGGCATATGCAGAAACAACAGTCTGATAGTCGCTGTCACTCAGCTATTTTCAAGCTTCCACTTGATATGGTTGTGAATTCTTCAGTGCAGAAAGCCGGGTCTAGTAGAGAGATGTGACATCCTCTTGAATAAAACATTAGACAGTTAAAGGGACTGCAATCTAAGACATCTCATTGTCTTGTTGCCAGATGGCTTATTCTCTACTTTCTCAATCCATTTTATCATATATTCAGTTAGTGAGTGGGCGTTGGCATCATCCAGGATACGCACATTGGAGTCTTCCATGCTAATGGTGTCAACAAAGAAAGGATTGTCTGCCACTATGGCTAACCTGATGAAGCTCAGCCGCGACAGCATCAGGCAGAGATGTTAGGCCTGACAAAGTTCAAAGTCTTCTGTCTTCTGTTGTTATGGTCTGTTCAGTCAGACTGAAGCACAAGTAGCTTCTCACTTTGATGGACTTGTGGCTCTTTAGGTGTTTCTTGTGCGCGCAGCATATTTGGACGTCCTTTTGTTGCAGAATACACTTAAACTTAGTTTTCTTGCCCAGGACACTTTCAGCATTCCAGCACATGATCATGAAAGGTCCATGTTTTTGTACTGCCAGTTCTTATAGAACAGGGAGTACTTTACAATGGGAACGAAGAAACGCTGTCTGTGAGTCTGTGTGTCTGTCTGTGGTCAAAATGTTTTCCATTCGCTCCAGACAAAACCTGTGAGCGGATGTTTCTGTAAATGTTTCTGTAAATTTGTAGGTATGTTCATTATGGGTCACGGACGATGCCTGATGTTTATTTTACCAGAATAGCCATTACTAACGGCTATAACGGCCCAAAACGGGTTTTCTTCTTTATGGAAAATCTTCGTGACGAAATACATTATGATGCATGTTTGATTGTGACGTTTTTCTTCTTTATGGAATATCTCAGTGACAAAATACATTATGACGCATATTTGATTGTGAAAATTTTCAGCTCCCTCCCCCCCCCCCCCAAACGCGTATCAAGATAAAAAACTGCTTTGTATCTTGTCTATAGTTCTCGCATGCTGTGCTGTGGCTAGTGGCAGCCTTCCCTTTTCCAATGGTGCAACAATGCAAATAGAGAAGACTTCAGGTCGCTGGGGGTGGACTCCATTGAGGCATAGAATCTGGAGTTGTGCATCCTTGCATGTGGTTCGGTGGGCAAAAAAGCTATTCTTTGTGGAACAAGTTGATGGTACATTGCTAATGTAAAAAGCACATAGTACGATAGCTTGTGCCACCCTGTACTGACAGAAGCACCATCATTTAAACCAAGACTGATCATTCTTGGCTTATTTCACAGTTTTCTCTCTAATCTGGAGGACTTGTCGCTACCTTGCACCATATGTAAAAGGTCGGGTTATAACATACAAATGCTCCAGTGGGATCTGTATTCTCAAAGTCAAAATCCTGACAGACAGAATTTGCACTTTTAAAATGGAGGATTCCATGACTACTCAGCGTATATTTCAGTTATCTGCATGGCTAAAAATAGTTGCTTGTGTTCGGAGATATGTGACAACTGTGGAGAGGACATGGTTTTGTTCAAACTTACTTTTTCAGTCACATTTATGTGGATGGTGAGCAAACAAATTAACGGAGACTATCAGCCGATGTGGCGAAGTGGTTACCGTCGCGGATTTCCGGCTGGGAGGTCGTGATTCGATTCTTATCACAGCCATTCATTCAGTATTACTGGCTCCTACCCAGAGCTGAGTTTCCCACTGGCTCAGTTGAGAAGACTTGGACCACACAGTCGAGTTTCATCCACTTAATTGATGCAAACTCTGAGAGTGTTGCTCAAATTTTCTAACCAACACTTCAGGTGTTTGTATCTCTCTGGCCTTGTTGAACGCTGGAATATGTGATGAATGTAGGCATAGAGTACGGCTCTGTCATGCGGTCTCAGACCAGAATGGAAATCCGTAGCATCAAATTCATCTTATCACGGGCGGACCAGTGTTTGAACTTATACATTGAGTTTTAATGGGCTGTTCGTCACAGAGGTTGACAGCGGCTTGCACCTAGTATGTGGAGTGCAGAGGAGAGGGGGGTAGCTCCTCTGTCACATTCAGTTGTGCACCGCCCGTGTGGATCATGCATCCCCTCAGTAAACCCTCACATAGGTGTAGTGTGAGAGGGAAGAGTTAGACCTGGATGAAGGGTGTGTGTGTGTGTGTGTGTGCTGTCATTTTAATAACTGCACGTGTTCTGTGCGTAAAGTGTGTTGTTAATGCTTAGCGTGGGTTGAATGTGAGTATGTGTTTTATGTAGGGTGGAGGGGGAACCTTCTTCGCTATGCCAGGGTTCGGCGCTCTCATGCTTTTTGCTTTTGCTTTTCCGGGAAGAGGCCACGTCCTCCGTTGGTAGCCATATTTATTTTTTTCCACTTCGTCGTGGAGAGTTGCGGAACCGGGCCGAAACCCTTCGCTGGGCGGAAGGCAGTCCGCTGAACTTGGGAAGGATCTCAATCCTTGGGCTACCAACAACATTCTTCCGAGTCGTCCCAGACTCT
Source organism: Conus betulinus (assembly GCA_016801955.1). Lineage (NCBI taxonomy): Eukaryota > Metazoa > Mollusca > Gastropoda > Neogastropoda > Conidae > Conus > Conus betulinus. The sequence goes on along the minus strand of JADBJO010030144.1, from coordinate 12,848 downwards.
TACTTCCTGCGTTGGAGGTGGCGCATCTACTGGTGGGGCTTTGGGCTCTTCGCTGAGTGAAGCTTGCCAGTAGCTCTCTTCTGTCTTCACCCGCGTTTCTGGTCACAGTCGCTGACGTTGGGCGACCTGGAGGATGGTCCCAGAGAGGGGGATACCGGAGCCGAGCCTGAGGAGTGCTGGAGGAGTCCGGGCGCAAGAAGGAGTCTTCTAGACGCCAGTGAAGAGAACAGCCAGTCTTGCTCCGGAGATCCAGTCAGCGGGACAGTCATCTCCAACAAACAAGTTATGTGGCAAGCGTGTGTGGCGTATGGGCTGTGGATTGTGTGCGTGCTAGTGTGATCTAATGTATATTGTATGCCCTGTTGTTGTATTAGTTTGTTTCTCCCCCTTTCCTCTTCTGTTTGTTGGGGGTAGCTTTAGTTGGTGATAGGTTGGGTGGCAGTGGGATCCGGGTGGTGGTGTTTTTTTTAGGGCTCCCCTCTATCGGGTTATTTTGTCCCTTAGCGATAGTTAGCTCCTGATAGGATCTGCACTCTTCTTTGGTTATTTATTTTTTTTTCCTTTGTAGTTATTCTTTTTCCTGTCTTTCCTCCCTCTTCTTTGATAGGTGCCCCTTTTCATAAATGGAATGTATGTGTGAGTGATTGGGATGCTTGATATATTTGGGTAAATTTGTATATTTAAAATTTAATAAATATTATTTTGTTCCGTACTTCCTGGAGTGGTCTGGAGATAGTGAGTGGTTTAGTGTTGTCTCTCTATGCTCTTTGTCTGTCCCTGCCTCATTCCCCTGACAGGGTCTTTTACCCTTGACAGATATGGGGGCTCGTCCGGGATTGAGGTCAGGTAGTACAGACAGTGAGTACTAACTTGAGCAGCACTTGACCCTTACTTGCCTTCCGCGCTCCCGGAGGTGCGTGTTTGTGTTTGTATTAGTGTAGCGGGAGGTTGGTTGGGGAGGGGTTCTAGAGTGTAGGGAACCTTCAGCCGGGAGCGGTTACCGGATCGGGATTTGCCGCAGCGGAGATTTGCGCTACTCGGCAACGTCGCCGGCGTCAATTCCGGATCCGAGCCGGTGTTTGTTCGTTTGTACCATCGGTTAGTCGCGTTAGTTATATTACCGTAGTCATATTTTATTTAAAATATTATTGGGCAAAGTAAGGGGGGAGGTTATTTTTGGACTAGTAGGTTTTGCTTGTGCAGAGTCTTCAAGGTCAGTGTTTGTACTGACTTAGGAAGTAGGTCACATTTGCCAGTACCCAAGCCTGCGACTGATTTAGCAAGGTGAGGTAGGTAGGCTTGCGGAATTCCCTTTTTATTTTTTTTTTGCAAAATCAGTGTGCTAGGGAGTGACCAATCCTCTTGCTTTCTTTTCTATTACTAAGTTGTTGAATTGTTGTTCTTTGCGCCAAGTGATATTTTGCATAGTATAACAACTTTCTTTTTCTGCTATCTTCTATTCTTCTTTTTGCTTAAGCAGTTTATATTGTTTAACTAGCTAATTACCTAACATTAAGGTGAGTGAAAGGTTGGTGTGAACAATAAAGTTGTGAGTGGTGTGCCAACCCTGCGCTGAGCGAAAGTGATTTTTTCCCCTTTTTTATTGATGAAATTCAAACTTAGATCATTAAATTTTTACCTATAGACTCTATAAGTAATTACCCAGTAGTCAAGTTTGCAGACTTGTGGGCCCGTTCATGGGAAAAAACCGTGTTGTGCGTGCGTGTTGCCGACCTTTCTTCCGGAGTCTAATAGTGCAGTGCAAGTGGTAGACGTTGACGCTGGGGTCATAGTTTAAAAAAAAAAAAAAAAAAAAAAAAGTTGCGCTGCCGATGTGTACACGTGTCGTGCGTGTTTACCGTTCCAGTTTTGCGTGCGTTCCGTCGTTTGATTGTGGCGTTATCCGTTATTTATTTACTACGTATGATATTTGTTTACTTCATGCTCCGTCGTTTATTTGTTGTTCAATCATGGGGGCTCGTCCTCTTCTGCGCATGTCCGCAGTTAGCACTATTTCTTTAAACCGAAATACTATAGAAAATAATGTGAACGAAACATTACATCCCTCCCTGGGTGAATAGATAAAAACTTAGAATTTTTTTTTTTTGTCGCGACCGGCTTTTTACAATCGCGATAAAATGGATCAAAATACAACCCCCTGATGGACAATATAGGTTCGATCAAAAATTTCGAAAGATGTACATCAGCGGATATAGTCTTTAAACTTGGATGGCGGCTGTTTTGTTCTTCGAGATCTTCGGGCAGGACCAGAAGCAGGAGACCCTTCAGATCCATGTGGCAAGGCCTGGGCAGCGGGTGGAGGCTTCCTGGCAACAGGGACATCACCAGGCAGCATCAGCTGGGGCGTATCTGGAACAGTCCTTGGGGCATGGACTGCAGCAGGTGGCACTGTCCCTGGGGTATGGACAGCAGGAGTAGCAGCAGCTAATGGAGTCTTGAAGCTTGGTTCTGCGTCAAGCTTGTCTCTGGGGACTGGCGTTCCTGAGCTTCTGGATGCAGGCGTCGTCATCACTTCTGGAATCTTTTTAAAGTGGGACGAGTTGCGGGTGATGGAGCGCCTGGCGTTGGAAGCTGTCACCATTGAACCTTGACGAGCTGTAACAGTCATGGGCTCAGGAGAAAATGGAGTGGTGAGCTTGTTCTCCTTTGGCTGCCTTACCAGAACATTGTCTCCAAGCTTGATGTCAGGATAGGATGAATTGCGAGATTCATCTGCTGCTGCTTTCATTTTCGTCTTCCCTTCTCTGTCTTTCAGCCTTATTTTGAGGTCTTGATGGTCTTGTAGACCAGAGGCTGAGTTTCGGGAAGGCGTGTGCGAATCTTTCTCTTGAAGAGAGCTTCAGCTGGAGACACTCCCGTTGTTGAGTGGGGTGTTGCTCGATAGTTGCGTAGAAATGAGTACAGTTCTTGCTTCCACGCTTTTTTTCCATGTGTGCTGTTTTGTATGGCTTTTTTGAGTGTAGCCATCATTCGCTCTGCTCCGCCGTTGGCTTGAGGCCACAAGGGTGTGATCTTCCGATGGTGAAATCCAGAATATGAGGCAAAATTTCTGAAATCCTGAGAGTTGAAGGGTGGGCCGTTGTCTGTCTTTACAACTTCGGGAACACCATGCCGAGCAAAAATGGCATCTAGCTTAGGGATGGTAGATTTGGCGCTGGTTGTAGACATGATTTCTACCTCTGGGTACCGGGAATAGTCATCCACAACAACAAGCAGATAGTCACCCGAAGGGAATGGTCCACAGAAATCAACGCTGACTTCTTTCCATGGGGAACTGGGTAGTGGGGACATGTGGAGGGGTTCTGTGTGATTTGAGGGAGTGGTTGCGGCACAGGGCAAGCATGACTTGATTTTCGCATCAACGAATTTGTCCATCTGTGGGAACCAGATCTTCTCCCGCAGCAAACTCTTGGTTTTCACTAAGCCTTGATGTCCCTCATGTGCTATGTTGACTACTCTGTGTTGAAGAGCTTGGGGAATCACAATCTTATTGCCTCGCAATATGATTTCAGAGTTGTCACACAAAGAAAGTTCATCTCTTACAGTCTTGAAGATGAGAAAAGCAGTGATGTCTACAGAAGAGTCTTTTGGCGTTTGCCACTGTTGGTTTGCAGTGCTGTTTTCACTGCTCGAAGAGTAGGGTCAGCTGCTGACATTTTGGAAATCTCCTCACTGGTCATGGCTTTTGGAGTTGAATGCTCAGTGATGAAATTTGATGTACTCCTCTGCAACTTTGGTTTCATGGGCTGTCTTGGTATTGGCTGAGGTCACTGGATGACGGCTCAAGAAATCTGCTGGATTTTCATCTCCTGGTTTGTACTTCAGGACAAAACTGTATGACTGAAGTCGGATGTTCCATCTCTCGATCCGCGCGTTGGTGTGAGATGTTGGCCGGTTGAAGATTCCTTCTAACGGCTTGTGATCAGAGATGACTGTGAACGTCTGGCCGAAAAGGTAGAGGTGAAAGTGTTCACAAGCCCAAACTACCGCTAAAGCCTCTCTCTCTGTCTGGGAATAGCGAGTCTCTACATCAGTGAGTGCACGGCTTGCATAGGCTATGACCTTCCTCTGACCTCTCTTGTCCTCTTGCACCAGGATGGCACCTAGACCAACAGGACTAGCATCAACAATGATCTCTGTTTTGGACTTGTCATCAAAGTATGCCATTGTCTGTGGGTTGGTGACTTGATCCTTCAGCTTGTTGAAGGCATCTTCTTGGTCCTTTGTCCATTTCCATTCAGTCCCTTTTCGCGTAAGATCTCTCAGCGGTTTTGTCACGTCTGCGTACTGGAGAATGAATCGGGAAATGTAGTTTGTCATGCCAAGAAAACTGCGAACTTCCTTCGGAGTGTTGGCCCTCGGCATCTTCTTGATGGCATCAATCTTCTTCGCATCTGGAGACATGCCGTCCTTGCCGAAGATGAAGCCGTAGAACTCGATGGTCTCTTTGTTGAACTCACATTTTCCCTTGTTCAAAGTCAACCTTTCTCTCTCATGCGATCCAGGACTCGTATGAGTGTTCTGTCATGCTCTTTCTGGTCACGTCCGTGAATCAAGATGTCATCGCTTGTGTTCAGTGCATCTGGAATGTCACTGAGAGTTTCTGCAATCATGTTTTGGAATATCTCTGCTGCGCTGGTAACACCAAAGTTGAGACGTTTGTAGCGACGTAAACCAGCATGAGTAGTGAACGTTGTGATGTTTCTGGAATCTTCATCAAGTTCCAGCTGATGATATCCCGAGTTCAGATCAAGCTTGCTGAATACTTTTGCCTGGTTCAGCTGCATCAGGATGTCGTCGACCGTTGGCATGATGTGTCTTGTTCTCTTGATGGCTTGATTTGGGTCTCATGTCCACACATATCCGTATTTCGTCTGGATTTTTCGGCTTGGGTGCAGCAACGATGGGTGATACCCATGGTGTTGGTCCGTCAACCTTCTCTATGATATCCAGATCTTCAAGGCGTTTCAGTTCCTGTTCCACCTTCTTCCTCAGATGGAATGGAATACGTCTGTGTGGCTGGCAGACAGGTTTGACTTCAGGGTCAATGTGTAGTTTCACCTTCATGTCCTTCATCTTGCCAATCCCTTCAAAGAGATCAGGATAGGAGTCAGGGATATGATGTTGACAACTGTAGGCAAACTGGATCAACCCCAGGTTTTGTGCAGTCGATGAGCTCAATAGGTTACCCCCTGAGTGTGACCTAACTACAAAGAAAGTCTCTTTCTTCACTTGAGTCTTATGCTCGACCGTAGCTGTAGCTCTACCAGCTATGACCAAGGGTGTAGTCGAACCATATGCGTAAATCTTCGCTTGTGTAGGTTCTGGCTGTAAAGAAAGCTTTTGGGCTGTCTCCCCGTCAATGATATTGACTGATGCGCCTGTATCAATGAAAAATTTTACTGTCTTCTTGTTGACTGTCAGGTCTACAGTAGGAGTCTTTCCAACTCCAAAACAGTACTCATCATCACTCTCTTGTGCTGCATCTGGGCATGGCGTTTCACCGCTATCTTGCGTCACTCGACGAACTCTTCGGCCTTGGGGCTCTCTGTTTTGGGCTTCTCTGCCTTGGTTGGATCTGCATACTGCAGCATAATGTCCTAGTTTCCCGCATGCTCTGCATCTCCTGTCTTTAGCAGGACAATCTCTTTTAGCATGTCTTTCTTTGCTGCCGCACCATCCACAGGTTTTCTTGTTGGTTCCCCTAGCTTTTTGTCCTTGAGTCTTGACATTCGTGCCTCTTCATGAAGTTTGCAGTCTCTGCTGTCTCCATTTCTTTGGCTTGAACATCAGCTAACTCTAACGAGCGTGCTAGTTTGAGTAGGGCTTCCAAGTTCATATCTTCTTGAAGCGCTCTGCGTCTCAGCCTGTTGGAGGTACAACCTTGCAGAATTTGGGCTTTGATCTCTCTGTCTAAGTCTGCAAATTCACATGTGGACCCCAGTTGTCTAAGTCTTGTGCAAAAAACTATCAACTGACTCGTCTGCAGCTTGTTTTTCTTGACGAAACTTGAAAGTTTCAAAGTCCACACTTTTCTTAGGTTCTAAGTAGTCAGACAGAGACTTTTTGAGTGCCTTATACCCATCTTCAGAGTCATCTCCCTTTTGTTCATCAGTAAAAGTCTGCACTATGTCAAACACCTCATCACCAGACACATGCAAAAGTAAGGCCTTCTTCCTAGCTGGATTGTCAAGTCCCATTGCCGTAACCATGATTTCAAACCTAGCAATGTACTTTCGCCAACGAGTACCAGGATTCTGTTCTTCACCATGAATTCTAAACTTCTCAAAGTTCGGAATAGCAGCCATTTCACAAGAATTGAGAAAATGAGAATGATTTTCACCGACCTTAATTTCGACGTGTGTGTGTTTGCGTAGTCTTACTGTTGTAGAGGCGTCGTCTGCTTTAAACGTATGACTGACGTCGACTGTGGTAGCCTAACGTGGATGAGTTTTCTCTTCACCGTGTTGGTCCGGATCCTCGTCGCCAATGTAATGGTTCAACATTCTTGCAGAATTGAAACGAGAAGACATATGACTTAGTTTTATGACTTTTTATTCTTTTGGTCGGCGCAATACAATCTCGAGCTTCTTGCTCGTACTTTGTTAAAACCGGTGTCCGGAGTTCAATCATGGGGGCTCGTCTCTTCTGCGCATGTCCCGCAGTTAGCACTATTTCTTTAAAACCGAAATACTATAGAAAATAATGTGAACGAAACATTACAATGTTGAGTGAAACTTTTTGCTTGGAGACTAGACATTTCTGGAGCTGAAGTGGGTGTAGGGAAACATTTTTGATTGCGTGGAACCTAAGGTTACTGGTTGGCAAGGATCAGTCACGGGGAGTTGACTGAATTGTTTTCGAATTTTGCCAGGCAACACTTGGTTTTGTGGGCAAGCATTAATTCCCTACGTTTTGGAAGTTCTCACTGGCAAGGTCAAGAAGCTTAGTGTTTTGATTTGTGTTGAGAGATCCAGCTCATTAGGTTACACTTACTCTATTTAGTCGCATTGAGGTGACGGGGGATCTGTGCAAATACTCTTGACAAAGGAGAGTGGAACTTAATCTGTCAAGCGAAAAAAAAATTCTTTGGTAGTTTCTATTAGCGGTGAAAAAATAGATTTCAAATCTATGCCCACTCTCCCCTCTCAACCCCCCCCCCCCCCCCCTTTCTTGCTTGGGACAGTGCGAAAGGCCCGACTGACACGATCTATGACACAGGAAAAAAAAACTGCGTCACGGGAAATGCGTGCCGCCTTTCGTTCTTATCTCTACCTCCCTTCCCCTCTCTCAACCCTCCCTCCCCATGCTCTGCGATACTACGCAGCGTGGGGTGTGCGTTCTAACAATAGCCCCCGTCCACCCCCCCCCCCCCCCCCCTCTCTACCCCGCGACACAAAGGCATGTGCCGCGCTCTCCACCACCACCACCTCCACCCCCCCCCCTCCTTTCATCCCTACCTCCCCGTCCTCGCAGGCACCTGCACGTGCTCGCGAGACACCTATGCGGACGCATAAATTAACTGGGGCTCAACGGCCAGCTATACGGATGCATAAAATTATCCCGTGCCGATTAGGTTCAAACAATTTCCGAGGTGATTGGTGACAAGACTAAATCCCTCCCCCTCTCACCCCTGATCGGTAATGACAGTTTGTCGAAATTTGATTCGCAAGCAAGAGATTCATAAAGCTAGGCACACACAGGCGCAGCTTCACTGACCCCTCAGGACTGCCTGTAGACACGAGCAGAGGAAGACAAAGGGACAGAGAAGGCCTAGGAAACTCTTGGTAACTCCTTGATCTCAAGTCATTCCCTGTTCATTCCCAGGAAAAGTGAGTTGGGACTCTGTTTTACATTTTTGAATCTATGTATTGATTTTATGTATGCTGTGTGTGTTAGCATTGTAACTTTGTACAAATGCTTAGCAACATTTATCAAACTGATGAATGATTATTTTTGTGTAGTAGTTTGCTTGCCATCATATGGCAAAAGCTCTCTCCCAGTGGTTTTGATTCTTTGTTAACAATCTGACCACTGCTCTTTGTGTGTCACCCTGACTTTTGTCAGTATGCAACTCTGTCTGTTAAGATAATAATTCAATGATTAATTTTGATCAGGAAAACAGTATGCCTGTGCTAGGTAAAAACTGCTACTCTGATTTATAAATACTGGTGATTATTGGAATGATTTGTAGTGTGTGTGACTTTAAGTCTACACCACATGTGTACTTGGACTAAGCATAGCCCAAGTCAGTGTGATTTAATTCATATGAAACATGGAAGAGTTGTTTAACTAAAACTGTAACATTGTATTACTGTCTCCTACCCTTTTGTAAGCTTAACTAGCCATTAAACAAAAGTGGAGGTTAATAGTTATAGCAGAAAAACTCTACCATAGAGAAAACTTTGCTGGCTGAGTCTCACACCCTCTCTGAAAGAAAGAGGAAAAAGGGTAATGTGTGCACTCGACAGACCAGCCACCAGATCTCATCTACAGATCAAGTTCTCTTTATCGCAGAACTGGGATCCTGGTCACGCTACACATTGCGACTGAACCAGAAGCTGGGACTTCGCCAGAAACCAGGGGCGACACCAGACAACAAATCTACACCAGTGGGGCAGTCAGTCACCAGAGCCACAGGAGAGAAACAACTGTCTTCTCCGAAGCAAAGCTAAGTTTGCTTACCACCTGGACTCAAACCCATCAGACCCTTACCCTCACTTTATGATGAAAAACAGTGAGAAACCTGTCTATGAGTACCATCCTGGCTACAATACTGGGTATTCGCAAGCGGGGGATGTATAATAACCATATACATTCAGTGTAACTTAGACAGAACCCCTGTATGCCAACTTAAGCTTGCTGCACAGAGTGCCAGCGAGTAAAGTAGGAGTGAGGAAGGACCCCTCATTGTGGTAGTCCAATGAGAACTGAAACACAGCCTATGGAAGTGTCACGCCATTTCTTATCTATGTATAAGTAATAAAAGTTGATGTGTGAAAGTGCACTTAACTTGTGTCAGTTCCCTGTTGTTCAATCGAATGTTGAATGTTTGAACTTCTCTCTTCAATTCTGTATCTCGGAGCTATAAGTACTTTAATTAAGAGTACAGGCCTAAGGAAAATTATCTCAGAGCCATTCTTCCCGTATTTTATCAATACCCGGAACAAATAAAAATTTCTTTGATGACTAGTACCGGAAAGTTGCTCCTTCCACCACTAGTAAGAGAGAGGGGTGTAGGTGAAATGTAAGATAATTCTCATCGAGAGATTATTCCAAGTCCTTCCCCTAGAGGACCCACCTACCACTCATATCCATCTCGTCACATCGAAGTGGGGGCTCGTCCGGGATTGTAAAATACACTTTGGATTGTTAAATACAATCACACTCAAAATTTTATTTCCTTTGGCTAGTCCAAAAATTTGGACAAAGAGCAGAATTCAGAGCAAATAGGCTGATTGAGTTGAGTCCAGGAGGGAAACTTTTATGTTTGTTGTGTGAATGGTTATCTTACATAACAAATAAGAGAGTGTGTGTGGTTGATGTTATAATCAATTCATTTTGATATTTACATTGTGTGATTCTTTGCTTTTGTTGTACTTAGTGGATATTTGATTGCTAAGAATTGTATAACAGTTCATTATCATGGCTGAAGCAGTGAAACTTAGACGGGAGATCAAGGAGTGGGGAGAATCCCTAGGCCTCTCTGGTCAAGATTTAGTCTCATTTGTGATTACACAATTTGAAAAGGAATCTGAGAAGACGCCAGGAAATTAAAACAGCTGGAAGCAGAAGCTGAGCAGAGCGAAAAAGAAGCCCGTGAAGCTGAAGAAGAAGCCCGTGAAGCTGAAGAGAACCCGATGAAGAAAATAGAAGCTGAAGAGCGAAAGGAACCCGAGCTGCCGAGCGCGATAAGGCCAGAGAACATGAACTTGAGCTCAGAAAGATTGAGAAATCAGCGGAGAATGATAGCTCTTCAGACACAGCCAGCCAAAATTCAACCTCCCATCCAAATTCCCATGCAATGTCATTTTCTTTGGACCCTTTTAATGAGAACACGGAAAGTATTGACACATACTTAGACCGGTTCGAAAGATTGGCCAATGAATTCGGGCTAGACCCAGAAAGCGTAACATCAAACTAGCACAAGGTCTTAGAGGTGTTGCTTATGATGTTTATACCAAGTTACCACCAAACAAAGTAACTGATTATGATGCTCTCAAACAAGCCCTACTCACCCGTTATGAACTGACAGCTGAAGCCTACCGAAAGAAATTTCGAAACTCGCGGCGTAGCAGGGGAGAAACCTATGGCCAGTTAGCAGATAGGTTAACAACTTATCTCCAAAAATGGTTGACACTGTCAAACCAAGCACAGACTTTTGATGGTCTGACTGAGCTCATCCTGCGAGCAGCTGCGTGACACAATGTCACTGACCTGCAAACTTTTCACGGCGGAACAAGGTGCTGCCTCACTAGCTGACCTGATCAAGCTAGCTGATAGGTACACCGCCGCCCATGATGAAGCAAATGCACACAAAAAGATGCGTGACAGGCAAAACCGGGATTCGAACCCCCCACAGTCACAGCAATCTCAAACCAAAAACCCACCACCCAAGTGGGAAACCACCACAAAGTGAGAAACAACAAACTGGTAAACCACACAGTGGTAACTCAGTCCCTGTGAGTCAAAACAGTGCACAGAAGCGTTACTGCACGCACTGTAAAATGACATCTCACAACACTGCAGAGTGCAGAAAATTCTTTGGACCAAGACTCCAAACAATTGCTGCATACCAGGTAGTGTCTACACCCAAAAGCGGTGACACACCAGCTATGGTACATAACATCACTGCACCACCCATCAGTGAGCAGGTGTTAGTAAATAACAAACCTGCCACATGTTTGTATGACACAGGATTGTCATACGATGCAGTCGTAAGAGCTTCCCTTGTGGAGCCAGCTGCTATTACCGAGGAGACAGTGCCTTTACAAGGGGCCGACCTGACTCTGCCACCTGCTACCTTACCTGTTGCCACAATTATGGTTGACAGTAGGTACGTCAAGGGACAGATCAAGGCAGCCGTCATGGACAATCCGATCCATGATCTCCTACTTGGAGGCCATTATGTCACACTCGGGAACCCGTCTGAACCTGTCATTGTATCCACACTGCAGGTGAAGACCCCAAAGCAATTCAAACCTCCTAAAAAGGAGATGAAAGCAGCTCAGCGAGCTGACCCAACATTAGCTGCATGCTTCCAGAGGCAGCGCCACACCCGTCACCCCACTCGCAAGGGTGAATTCTTTAGGCGGAACGGTCTTTTGTATCGTAGGCTTAATAAAGATCATTCACAACTTGTGGTCCCGGCGCCACACCGGACCCGAGTGATGGAAGTGGGACATACACTCTGTTCGCCAGGACATATCAATGTAGGGCAGACAGTGCAATGGGTGATGAAGCAGTACTATTGGCCAGGGATGGCAGAGGACATAAAGAAATATGTCGATTCCTGCCCCATGTGCCAACACTGGTCATCAAGCCAAGGGGGTGATTCAACCCAGGCCAGCCTGACAATCCAGACACAAGCCAACCGGAAACCCAGTAATGTATTCGAAGCTCCATCGGTGTCTTGGTGACTCCAGAGCTAGTGCCAAAAAGCATAATGGACCACGATCGGAATGGATTGTCAAGCAGGAGCTTCTCTCTCGAGAGAGAATCTTTTTTCGGGGGGCCTATGTGACGTGACGCTTGACAACACCATCCCATCAGTCCCACTAAAACACCAAACCAAAAAAAAATAGATTTCAAATCTATGCCACTCTCCCCTCTCAACCCCCCCCCCCCCCCCCCCTCTTTCTTGCTTGCTTGACACAGTGCGAAAGGCCCGACTGACACGATCTATGACACAGGAAAAAAATTGCGTCACGGGAAATGCGTGCCGCCTTTCGTCTCTATCAGCCTACCTCCCTTCCCCTCTCTCAACCCTCCCTCCCCCCCCCATGCTCTGCGATACTACGCAGCGTGGGGTGCGTTCTAACAATAGCCCGTCTCACCCCCCCCCCCCCCCCCCCTCTCTACCCCGCGACACAAAGGCATGTGCCGCGCTCTCCACCACCACCACCCCCCACCCCCCCTCCCCCATCCCCCCCCTTTCATCCCCGTACACCTGCACCGTCCTCGCAGACACCTATGCGGACGCATAAATTAACTGGGGCTCAACGGCCAGCTATACGGATGCATAAATTATCCCGTGCCGATTAGGATCAAACAATTTCCGAGGCGATTGGTGACTAGACTAAATCCCTCCCCCTCTCACCCCTGATCGGTAAATGACAGTTTGTCGAAATTTGATTCGGCAAGCAAGAGATTCATATAGCAGCACACACACAGGCGCAGCTTCACTGACCCTCAGGACTGCCTGTAGACAAGAGCAGAGGAAGACAAAGGGACAGAGAAGACCTAGGAAACTCTTGGTAACTCCTTGATCTCAAGTCATTCCCTGTTCATTCCCAGGAAAAGTGAGTTGGGACTCTGTTTTACATTTTTGAATCTATGTATTGATTTTATGTATGCTGTGTGTGTGTTAGCATTGTAACTCTTGTACAAATGCTTAGCAACATTTATCAAACTGATGAATGATTATTTTGTGTAGTAGTTTTTGCTTGCCATCATATGGCAAAAGCTCTCTCCCAGTGGTTTTGATTCTTTGTTAACAATCTGACCACTGCTCTTTGTGTGCACCCTGACTTTTGTCAGTATGCAACTCTGTCTGTTAAGATAATAATTCAATGATTAATTTTGATCAGGAAAACAGTATGCCTGTG
>JADBJO010030143.1:0-18232 GCA_016801955.1 Conus betulinus | reverse complement strand
TAATTCCCAAGGGAAAGTTCTTGAAGATTTTATATCGGATCATGATCTCTGTCTTCTGAATTCAGGCTCACCGACCTTTTGTTCTCCTTCTGTTCCTTGACTCACTTGGATTTGTCCATTTGTGATCCTTCCTTATTTCGGGAGTGATCACTTTCCGATTTTTATTTATTTTACGAAGCAATTGCAGGAGTCCCCTCGGGAAAACATGGAAGTTCCGCTCTGCAGATTGGAGTCTTTATCAGCAACAGATTTTAAGTAGAATGCCTATGAATCTGTTGCAGAGTTATGATGATCCTGTTTTGCAGTTCACTAAAGTGATTGTAGAGAGTGCTAAGGAAGCTATTCCCAAGTCCCGTGATAAACCTAATGATGTTAAGACCCCTTGGTATGATAAAAGAGTGCAAAACTTTGAAGGGTAAGAGAAAGAGTGCTCAAAGACTTTTTGCTAGATTTCCTATGGTGGGAAACAAAGTTAAACATCAGGCATGTAGGGCAAGTGTCGGTATACTTTTAAAACCAAGAAGAAAAGAATCTTGGAAAAAATTTTGTTCAAATCTATCCTTTAAGGTCAATTCAAGGAAAGTCTGGAAATTAATCCGTAAGATTAAGGGAAAGTCGGCTACATCAGCTATTAAAAGTTTGCAAGTAAACGGATCAATTATTACAAATAAAAAGGAGGTTGCTAACTTGTTAGCTGCTACTATTCATCACAATTCGTCAGCTGATCATTATTGCAAGGAATTCCAGCGTATCAAAAGATCAGCGGAGTCAAAATCTTGTTCTTTCGTGCCAGATAGTTCTGAGGATTATAACTGCGTTTTCAGCATGGATGAGTTAAAGGACGCCATTTTGAAAAGCCAACAACTCAGCTCCTGGACCAGATGACATTCATTATCAATTTATTCAACATTTGCCAGCTGAGGGTTTAAAGGTGTTGTTGTCACTGTTTAATCATGTTTGGTGTTAGGATATTTTCCACAATCTTGGAGAGAGGCGGTTGTTGTTCCTATTCCTAAACCAGGGAAAGATCATTCGGATCCTAACAACTATCGTCCTATAGCTCTTACTAGTTGCTTATGTAAAACTATGGAGAGAATGATATTCTCGATTGTTATGGCAGTTAGAATGTCTTGGGGCATTGGATGTTTCCCAGTGTGGATTTCGGAACAACCGCAGTACTACTGATCACCTGGTTCGATACGAGTCTTTTATCAGGAATGCTTTGATTAATGGAGAACATGTAGTTTCTATTCTTTTTTGATTTAGAAAAAGCTTATGACACAACATGGAGGTATGGAATTCTTCAGGACTTGAAGGCACTTAATTTCAAAGGTAATTTACCAATGTTTATTGCTAATTTTTTGTCTAACAGGCATTTCAGTGTTAGACTTCATTCTACCTTTTCAGATCCTTTGAGCAGGAGATGGGTGTCCCTCAGGGTAGCATCCTTTCTCCGCTTCTGTTCAATCTCAAGATTAATAATATCGTTCAGTCAGTAAAGTCTGGGATTGATAAGTCATGTTTGTTGATGATTTCTCTATCTCTGCCAAGGGGAAAACCTTGGCTGCAGCTGAGCGTCAACTTCAGTTGTGTGTTAATCGTGTTCAGCAGTGGGTCACACTGAAAATGGATTTAAGTTTTCAGCTACTAAGACAGAGTGTATTCATTTCCATAGGAAAAGATCTCAGGTCTTAGAACCAGCTATCAGTCTCATGGTCAGGTAATTAAAGTTTCCAAACAAGTGAAATTTTGGGGGTTATTTTTTATAGTAAGCTTTCCTTTTTGCCTCACATTAAGTACATTAAACAATCTTGTCAGTCAGGTTGAATGTTTTAAAGGTTATTAGTCACACTGATTGGGGTGCAGACAGGCGAACTTTGTTGCAATTATATCGGGCTTTGGTGAGACCAAAGCTAGATTATGGTTGTGTGGTATATGGATCTGCACGAAAGTCTGATCTCAAAACACTCTTGATCCAATTCATCATCAAGGACTGCGGATTGCTCTGGGAGCATTTCGCACATCTCCAAAAGAGAGTTTGTATGTTGAATCTGGTGAACCCCCTCTGGAGCTAAGGAGACTGTGTCTTTCCATGAATTATTATCTGAAACTGAGGGCTAATCCAGAAAACCCTGCCTGTGATATTGTCATGAACCCGCCTTTTAGAGCCAAATATGACTTAAAGCCAAATGAGATTCCTCCACTGGGTATTCGTATTTTGCCCCACTTCGGGGCAGCTGGCATGACCTGATGCTGTTGATGATGGTCCATTACAGACTGATGTACCTTCCTGGAAAATAGCCAATCCAGAGATTAATTATATTTAACTCAATTTCGAAAGGAGGTCACCTCGAGTGCTGCATATAAACAACTTTATCTTGAGCAATGTGAACTTTATAAAGATTTTACCAAGATTTTTACAGATGGTTCTAAAAAAGATGAGAGAGGGCTGCAGCTGCCATTGTGTGTGATAGCAATTTTCAGGAGCCCACCTTGTTAAGATTGCGAGATTGGTCATCTGTTTATACTGCTGAACTGAAGGCTTTAAATCTGGCTCTCAGTGCGGTGTCCAGGTCAGATCAGAACGATTTCCTTATTTTATCGGATTCATTGTCGGCACTGTCGACTTTATCGACAAGAGAAGTTTCACATCCCAGTTTTTGCGGATATTCATGATCTTCATACTCAGCTTGTCTCTTCAGGAAAGCATATAGTTTTCTGTTGGGTCCCCAGCCACATGGGAATCTATGGTAACGCAGTAGTAGACAAAGCAGCCAAACAAGCTCTCAGTGCAAGTCTTTCCAGGAGGCCTGTGCAGTTTGTTCCTCACTCAGATCTTCATCATAAATTCTAGTTTGTATTGTTGTGTGAACTGTGGCAGAGTGAATGGTCTAATCAAATTCATAATAAAACTGTTTAAAATTTGCCCAGATTTAATCAATCCTTTCCCATCGGTAGTACGTAACCGTAAAGAGGAATCGGTTTTGTCATGGTTACATATTGGGCACAGCTATATAACGCACAGTTGGATACTCAGAAGGGAAGACCCTCCATGGTGCGTTGCATGTGACAGCTTGTCAGCGTTAATCATTTTTGACGAACTGAATGTGCTGATTTGATGTGTATCAGAGAGAAGTTCTTTTCCACCAGTGATTTATCAGTTCTTTTCGTGAGATTTCAGTGGATCTTATTTTTTTCTTTTTTGAAAGAGGTAAACTTATTTTATGAATTATAGTGTTTAATGATGTATATAGGTGTTGCTGGAGTTGAACAGATAATTGTGCTTTTGTCTTTATAAATTTTAAGCGATGTGTTAATACTAGTGTGGGTATTTGTATCTAGAGACTCCGCAGATATGATAGCTGAGGTCCTGATTTGGCTCCTAGTAGTCCGCTGGAACCTATAAACACTAACAAACTAACTAACCATATCTTTTGATCTCCCTTGCATCCTTAAATGGATCCTCAAGCATAGGGTCAAAGATTTTTCCCTTACATTTTATACTGTTCGCGTAATGTTTTTAGTTTTCAACAACCCCCCCCCCCCCCACACTTTCATTTTGTTTAATTCTACTACCTTTTGCTGGCTGCTTTTGGGGTGATGTTGGATTCTTTTTCGAACCCTTGGCGGTCGGAACACCACAGCAGTGGGTGATTGCATCTCTTACGAGATCCAAGGAAAAGGTTGTTTCTGCACAATTCTTAGCCACTGACAATGCTTGGGTTATTGAACAGCAGAGCTGACCACTCAGACTGTTCCATATCTTTTGATCTCCCTTGCATCCTTAAATGGATCCTCAAGCATAGGCTCAAAGATTGTCCCTTACATTTTATACTGTTTGCGTAATGTTTTTAGTTTTCAACAACTTTTTTCCTCTCCACACTTTCGTTTTGTTTAATTCTACTACCTTTCGCTGGCTGCTTTTGGGGTGCTGTTGGATTCTTTTTCGAACCCTGGCGGTCGGAACACCACAGAATTATGGACTGTGGTGTGTCTCTATCTGACGCCAAGAGCACAGACACAATCAGCCGTGTCTCCCTGATGAGTCGATTGGGTTATTGAACAGCAGAGCTGACCACTCAGACTGTTCCATATCTTTTGATCTCCCTTGCATCCTTAAATGGATCCTCAAGCATAGGCTCAAAGATTGTCTCATACATCTTATACTGTTTGCGTATGTTTTTAGTTTTCAACAACTATTTTCCTCTCCACACTTTCGTTTTGTTTATTCTACTACCTTTTGCTGGCTGCTTTCAGGGTGCTGTTGGATTCTTTTTCAAAACCTTGGCGGTCGGAACACCACAGAATTATGGACTGTGGTGTGTCTCTATCTGACGCCAAGAGCACAGACACAATCATCCGTGTCTCCCTGATGAGTCCGATCCAGTGGACGAAAAGCCTCAGAGCAGGCGATACATATAGATCTGTCTTCTAAAGGGATTGCGATAGCTTCCTCATGCAGCTAGTGAAGGGTTTTCATATTTATGATATACATTTTCCCATTTACTTCGTCTTCATTTTTTTTCTCTCAATTTCAAATCTTTGCCAAATCATTACTATAATGATGGAAGAATGTTAACCTGCACTGTTTTCCCCCACTACTGTTCAGAATATCTATATATATATATATATTATATATATATATATATATATATATATATATATATATATATATATACCTATATTTGTGTGTACGCCTTGTAGTTCGTGTGCCGACTATTGATGTTATTGCATTTATTATATATATATATGTTTGTCTGATGGCTCAGGCAGCATAAAATAAAAAAAAAAAAAGTGTTGTTTTCTGTTGCCTGGCTGTCAATGTGCGGGTGAGTGGGTGTGTGTATGTAAATTGGAAAAGTCGTGCATACATCCATAATTTCTGTGTGTGTAATCAGTTGCAGTGGTGCAAGGATCAGACAGACAGACAGACAACCGATCTAAATCCTCTTTTTTCCAATGCTGCACCACACCGTTACACTTGGCTGCCGCTCAATTGCCTGGGAAGATCGATTATCATCCGCCTAACACGTTGGTTTAGCTTGATCCAGACAGACTTGTCTGGGTATATGCAAATGATTGTCTGGGTCAATCTTGCTAGAAAATTCTTGGTTGAAAGTGTTGCATAATTTAACGCGCACACTGCACCGCCACAGAAAGAGAGATTTCATCATTCTCCCACTGGCTGCTGTGCGAAGAGGTTGTGTGTAACCCGCCCGATTTGTAAGCAGCGCCGATTTGTAAGCGCTTACAAATCGGCGCATATTGCATGACTTGTAAAACCGCCGATTTGAAGCAGCGCCGATTTGTAAGCGCTTACAAATCAGCGGGTGCTTTACAAATCGGCGGGCTAGGCCCCCACCGATTTGTAAGCGCTGCTTACAAATCGGTGGGTAGTTTACAAATTGGCGGGTTAAGCCCCTGCCGTTTTGTAAAGTGCTTTACAAAACGGCGGGCGCTTTATATTCTGTTTCTTTAGGATGAAACGATAAACTATAATTACGCTTTCATGATTATTCCTGTGAATTTTGATGACTTTCTATTTCATCAAAACAGCAGACTGATATGGGTGTGTGTGTGTGTGTGTGTGTGTGTGTGTCATGTGTGTGTGTGAGTATATGTGTGTATGTATATCAGTTGTGTATGTAAGCCTGTGCATATGTGTGTGTGTGTTTGGAGGGGGAGGGGGGGGGGGAGAGTAAACAGTGTATTTCTTTTGCCCTGACTCACTCACACAATCAAATTTCGAAGTTGAAAGCAGAGGACATTGTTGACATGTTTTTATTCATATTTGTCATTTCTGTAAACGTTACATGAACGACAAAGTGAACTAAAATTGTTTGTGTTTTTAAACGCAATTTTAAGCACATTTCACAGTCGAAAATATAACACAATTTTCCACACTCAAATGAAAACGAAATCGTAACTCAGCTTATACTGAGTGAAGAGAATAGGGAAAAGTTGAAACTAGTGTGCAGTTTTCGTACTTTCACCAGAATATTTCACTAAAAGAATAGATATGATTGCAGAACACAATCAGTAAAAAGACAATGCAGGAAATTATTCATGGATGCTGAAAAATGTTATTTAAAAAAACAAACAAACAAAAACAACAGCCGTTTGCATGTTTAATCAAAATTTCAGTGGTGGACAGATGAAATGAAAAAAAAAAAAATCATATGCTGCCTCCCTCTTGGAATTGTGTGCATCAAAGCAAAGTTAAATCATAATTACACATTGTTTATCTTTTATAGCCGCAGTAGGATAGTTGCCCATTTTGATACATAAACTGAACTTGAAACGAGCATAATTTGTTTAATTGTACAAGTTGTAACGGACAAATTCTAGATCACTAACATAAATGTGATAAGTAACCTATTTTCATTTCTAAACATGTTGAATGCTTGGACAAGTTAATGATCCTCACCTGCAAAATATCATTTTAAAATTGCTACACGTTTCTTCAGCAGAGTCTAGAAAAAAAAAAAAAAAAAACATGCAGTAGAGAGTTGGTTTGGATTTCATCTGTTTTCATGTCTCAAACAAATGAAATTCCAACTTTGAAAGCTCTACCCATGACGGTAATATGTGTTGTACTTCAAAGGAATACGAACACATCATCTAATGAATTTTCTGCCTCTGTTGATAACCAGCATAAAAACTACATCTTAGCTAAAATCAGAAATTTTTGACTAGATTAATGATCCTCACCTGCAAAATATCGTTTTTAAAATTGCTACACGTTTTCTTCAGCAGAGTCTAGAAAAAAAACAATGCGATCAAGCATTCAACGCCTTCTTTCTTGCCCAAAGCATTCAAACGCCTTCTTTCCTTGCGCTGAACACAGAGCGATCAAAGCTAGTGCATTTTCGTTATTTGTTTCATGTTTGTTGCACCCTGAAGAAGATCTAAGAGGTCGAAAACGCGTTGTGGTCTCGTTTGTCCACGTTTCTCTGGGCGGTTCGCTGACATTTATTTAAGATTTGTTTTGACTAGATTATTTTGGATTTCTCACTTTGGAAAAGAATAACGTCCTCCATTTTGGATCACATTGGGTCGTATTTCATCTCTTATATATTCTGAAAACTTCCAGAATATAAATAAAGGATTGAGCTGGCATCCGGCCCGATACGTCCAAATGGCCGTGGACGTATCAGGTGCCGGCGTGCCGATGTGTCCATGACCCTTTAAGTCCAAAGGCCCGTTGAGTAAAAAAAAAATTGGACTCAGCGGGTCGTATAGACTCAAAGGGCGCTAGCTAAAAAGTCATGTCACTGAGTCCAAGGCTGCTTTATGTCCAAGGTCCGTTGTGTCCAAGCTCCGTTGCGTCCCCACGGCCTTTCTAGTGTCCATGCCTTTCAATTGTTTACACGTTTCATGTGTGCATTTAAGTGAGTGTGTGCGACTGGGAATTGTGATGCATGTCAATCGTGACTCAGGGGAGCTTATAATTTATCAAGCAGCAACACAAACGTAAGTCCGTGCATGCATGTGACTTAGGGGTGGTGTTACGTGCGTGCGTGCGCGCGCGCGCGCGCCGTGTGTGTGGTGTGTGTGTGTGTGTGTGTGTGTGTGTGTGTGTGTGTGCGTGCATACATGCCTGCGTCGTGCGTGCTTGCTTTTTGCTGCCTATAATCAGTGCCATCTTACACGGTTAGGCATGGAACATTAATGTTAACCCCATAGAAATGAACAAACTCAGACTAACTCAGTCTGACCACTGGTCATTCATTCTTGCGACTCGCCAATTGGACGGACCAAAGGGACCATGGGTCGTTCAGACTACCCAGACTGACCACTGTTCATGTAGATTGATTAATGCTCAATCTAATTACTTGTGAATCAGACTGCAAAACACTTGGGGCACTCAGACTGATCAAACACTAAGACCAACCCAGATGGACCACAGACCACTAGATAAACCTGACCACTATTAGTCAGACTGTACCAGAAAAACAGGTCATCTAGACCCAGTTGATCGTTGGCCACCCTGACCCCCAAACTGACCAATATCCTGTGAGAATGAACTCCTGTGTGAATAAAAAAAAAAAAAAATGTAACGCTTCCTGTCACTGTTACGTCCCCAATTGTCGCAGCTTCCAAAATTGTCGCTGCGCCAATTTGGGATGATCAATACATCCTAAATTGTCGCTGCTGCCCATCTGTCATCGTTGCGACAAATTGGACCTGAAGTGCACATATTTTGTTTAAGGCACCAGACAATGGATATGACTGCAACGACTGAGAGACTGTGTACTTAGTCTCTCCAATGTACAGAAATAGCGATAGCCCTCCTCTCTATATGTTCACCACCCCTCTAGATTCATATCTCTATCTCATTGTGTTTACCTTTGTTTGTAGACAAACAGACAGATAGGCAGGCAGGCAGACAGACAGGCCAGAACCGACACAATGTAACCCTCGCCGATTTTGTAAGCAGTGGCGATTGTTGTAAGAGAAAACGGACCGGAGGGTGATTGAAAAAGGAGGTGAGAGACGGAGAGAAACGGACAGAAAAAACAGAGAGAGAGAGAGAGACGAGAGAGAGAGAGAGGAGAGAGAGGAGAGAGAGAGAGAGAGAGAAGGAGAGGAGAGAGGTAAAAGGTGGGGGGAGGGGGGGGAGGGAGGATAGTTAAAATAAGTTAGCAGACTTGTCTTTTGTCTTAGTTAGAGTGCTCTCAAAAGGACGTGTGTCAGTCCGCCATCTTGATGAGCAAAATAGAAAGTCATCAAAATGCGGAAATAATCACTGAAAGCGTAAGTATAGTTTATCGTTTAATCCAAAGAAGCAGGATATGAAGCGCCCGCCGTTTTGTAAAACGCTTTACAAAACGGCGGGGGCTTAATCTGCCGATTTGTAAAGCACCCACCCGATTTGTAAGCAGCAGCGCTTAAAAATCGGCCTAGCCGGATGCTTTACAAATCGGCGGGCTAGGCCGATTTTTAAGCGCTGCTTACAAATCGGTGGGTGCTTTACAAATCGGCAGATTAAGCCCCCGCCGTTTTGTAAAGCGTTTTTACAAAACGGCGGGCGCTTCATATCCTGCTTCTTTGGATTAAAACGATAAACTATACTTACGCTTTCAGTGATTATTTCCGCAATTTTGATGACATTCTATTTTGCTCATCATCAGATGGCGGACTGACACACGTCCTTTTGAGGAGCACTCTAACTAAGACAAAAAGACAAGTCTGCTAACTTATTTTACTACCTCCCCCCTCTCCCCCACCTTTTACCTCTCTCTCTCCTCTCTCTCTCTCTCTCTCTCTCTCTCTCTCTCTCTCTCTCTCTCTCTCTCTCTCTCTCTCTGTTTTTCTGTCCGTTTCTCTCTGTCTCTCACTCTGTTTCTCTGTCCGTTTTCTCTTACAAATCGCCACTGCTTACAAATCGGCGAGTTACATTGTGTCTGTCTGTCTGTCTGTCTGCCTGCCTGCCTATCTGTCTGTTTGTCTACAAACAAAGGTAAACACAATGAGATAGAGATATGAATCTATAGGGGTGTGAACATATAGAGAGGAGGGCTATCGCTATTTCTGTACATTGGAGAGACGTAAGTACACAGTCTCTCAGTCGTGCAGTCATATCCATTGTCTGGTGCCTTAAACAAAAATATGTGCACTTCAGGTCCAATTGTCGCAACGATGACAGATTGGGCAGCAGCGACACAATTAGGATGTATGGATCATCCCAATTGTCGCAGCGACAATTTGGGGAAGCTGCGACAATTGGGACGTAACAGTGACAGGAAGCGTACATTTTTTTTTATTTCACACAGGAGTTCATTCTCACAGGATATTGGTCAGTTTGGTGGGTCAGGGTGGCCAACGATCAACTGGGTCTAGATGACCTGTTTTCTGGTACAGTCTGACTAATAAGTGGTCAGGTTTATCTAGTGGTCTGTGGTCAATCTGGGTTGTCTTAGTGTTTGATCAGTCTGAGTGCCAGTGGTCAGTTTGCAGTCTGATTCACAAGTAATTAGATTGAGCATTATCAATCTACATGAACAGTGGTCAGTCTGGGTAGTCTGAACGACCAGTGGTCCCTTTGGTCCGTCCAATTGGCGAGTCGCAAGAATGAATGACCAGTGGTCAGACTAGTTAGTCTGAGTTTTCATTTCTATGGGGTTTAACATTAATGTTCCATGCACTAACCGTGTAAGATGGCACTGATTATAGGCAGAAAAAAGCAAGCACGCACGACGCAGGCATGTATGTATGCACGCACACACACACACACACACACACACACACACACACACACACACACACGCGCGCGCGCGCGCGCGCACGCACGCACGTAACACCACCCCTAAGTCACATGCATGCACGGACTACGTTTGTGTTGCTGCTTGATAAATTATAAGCTCCCCTGAGTCACGATTGACATGCATCACAATTCCCAGTCGCACACACTCACTTAAATGCACACATTGAAACGTGTAAACAATTGAAAGGCATGGACACTAGAAGGCCGTGGACGCAACGGAGCTTGGACACAACGGACCTTGGACATAAAGAGCCTTGGACTCAGTGACATGACTTTTTAGCTAGCGCCCTTTGAGTCTACGACCCGCTGAGTCCAATTTTTTTTACTCAACGGGCCTTGGACTTAAAGGGTCATGGACACATCGGCACGCCGGCACCTGATACGTCCACGGCCATTTGGACGTATCGGGCCGGATGCCAGCTCAATCCTTTATTTTATATTCTGGAAGTTTTCAGAATATATAAGAGATGAAATACGACCCAAATGTGATCCAAAATGGAGGACGTTATTCTTTTCAAAAGTGAGAAATCCAAAATAATCTAGTCAAACAAATCTTAAATAAATGTCAGCGAACCGCCCAGAGAAACGTGGACAAACGAGTCACAAGAAAAACCACAACGCGTTTCGACCTCTTAGATCTTCTTCAGGTGCAACAAACATGAAACAAATATAACGAAAATGCACTTAGCTTTGATCGCTTCTGTGTTCAGCGCAAGAAAGAAGGCGTTGAATGCTTGGGCAAGAAAGAAGGCGTTGAATGCTTGATCGCATTGTTTTTTTTCTAGACTCTGCTGAAGAAAACGTGTAGCAATTTTAAAACGATATTTTGCAGGTGAGGATCATTAATCTAGTCAAAAATTTCTGATTTTAGCTAAGATGTAGTTTTATGCTGGTTATCAACAGAGGCAGAAAAATTCATTAGATGATGTGTTCGTATTCCTTTGAAGTACAACACATATTACCGTCATGGGTAGAGCTTTCAAAGTTGGAATTTCATTTGTTTTGAGACATGAAAACAGATGAAATCCAACCAACTCTCTACTGCATGTTTTTTGTTTTTTTTTCTAGACTCTGCTGAAGAAAACGTGTAGCAATTTTAAAATGATATTTTGCAGGTGAGGATCATTAACTTGCCCAAGCATTCAACATGTTTAGAAATGAAAATAGGTTACTTATCACATTTATGTTTAGTGATCTAGAATTTTCCGTTACAACTTGTACAATTAAACAAATTATGCTCGTTTCAAGTTCAGTTTATGTATCAAAATGGGCAAACTATCCTACTGCGGCTATAAAAGATAACAAAGATGTGTAATTATGATTTAACTTTGCTTTGATGCACACAATTCCAAGAGGGAGGCAGCATATGATTTTTTTTGTTTCATTTTCATCTGTCCACCACTGAATTTTGATTAAACATGCAAAACGGCTGTTGTTTGTTTGTTTTTTTTTTTACAAATAACATTTTCAGCATCCATGAATAATTTTCCTGCATTGTCTTTTTACTGATTGTGTCTGCAATCATATATATTCTTTTAGTGAAATATTCTGGTGAAAGTACGAAAACTGCACACTAGTTCAACTTTTACCTATTCTCTTCTCTCAGTATAAGCTGAGTTACGATTTCGTTTTCATTTGAGTGTGGAAAATTGTGTTATATTTTCTACTGTGAAATGTGCTTAAAATGCGTTTAAAAAAAAAAACAATTTTAGTTCACTTTGTCGTTCATGTAACGTTTACAGAAATGAACAAATATGAATAAAAACATGTCAACAATGTCCTCTGCTTTCAACTTCGAAATTTGATTGTGTGAGTGAGTCAGGGCAAAAGAAATACACTGTTTACTCCCCCCTCCCCCTCCAAACACACACACACATATGCACAGGCTTACATACAAACTGATATACATACACATATACTCACACACACACATGAACACACACACACACACACACACACACACACCCATATCAGTCTGCTGTTTTGATGAAACAGAAAGTCATCAAAATTACAGGAATAATCAATGAAAGCGTAATTATAGTTTATCGTTTCAATCTAAAGAAACAGAATATAAAGCGCCCGCCGTTTTGTAAAGCACTTTACAAAACGGCAGGGGCTTAACCCGCCAATTTGTAAACTACCCACCGATTTGTAAGCAGCGCTTACAAATCGGTGGGGGCCTAGCCCGCCGATTTGTAAAGCACCCGCTGATTTGTAAGCGCTTACAAATCGGCGCGCTGCTTTCAAATCGGCGGTTTTACAAGTCATGCAATATGCGCCGATTTGTAAGCGCTTACAAATCGGCGCTGCTTACAAAATCGGCGGGTTACACACAACCTCTTCGCACAGCAGCCAGTGGGAGAATGATGAAATCTCTTTCTGTGGCGGTGCAGTGCGCGATTTAAAAAATGCAACACTTTCAACCAAGAATTTTCTAGCAAGATTGACCCAGACAATCATTTGCATATAACCCAGACAAGTCTGTCTGGATCAAGCTAAACCAACCGTGTTAGGCGGATGATAATCGATCTTCCCAGGCAATTGAGCGGCAGCCAAGTGTAACGGTGTGTGGTGCAGCATTGGAAAAAAGAGAGGATTTAGATCGGTTGTCTGTCTGTCTGTCTGATCCTTGCACCACTGCAACTGATTATTTTTAAATAACATAAATATTTGGGTTAGAAAAAATGAAGACCGACGTACTTACCGAGCTTACGAAATATATGCAGCAAGTTAGAGTTAGTGGACAATGATGAAGAGCTAAGAAATATGTTTAATGAATTAATCATTGTTACGGATGAATGGGTGGTGTCTGCAGATGTCTGAATATCTGACTCACACACAGAAATTATGGATGTATGCACGACTTTTCCAATTTACATACACACACCCACTCACCCGCACATTGACAGCCAGGCAACAGAAAAACACTTTTTTTTTTATTTATTTATGCTGCCTGAGCCATCAGACAAACATATATATATATAATAAATGCAATAAATCAATAGTCGGCACACACGAACTACAAGGCGTACACACAAATATATGTATATATATATATATATATATATATATATATATATATATATATATATATATATATATATATCTGAACAAGTAGTGGGGGAAAACAAGTGCAGGTTAACAATTCTTCCATCATTATAGTAATGACTTGGCAAAGATTTGAAATTGAGAGAAAAAAAAAATGAAGACGAAGTAAATGGGAAAATGTATATCATAAATATGAAAACCCTTCACTAGCTGCATGAGGAAACTATCGCAATCCCTTTAGAAGACAGATCTATATGTATCGCCTGCTCTGAGGCTTTTCGTCCACTGGATCGGACTCATCAGGGAGACACGGATGATTGTGTCTGTGCTCTTGGCGTCAGATAGAGACACACCACAGTCCATAATTCTGTGGTGTTCCGACCGCCAAAGGTTTGAAAAAGAATCCAACAGCACCCTGAAAGCAGCCAGCAAAAGGTAGTAGAATTAAAACAAAACGAAAGTGTGGAGAGGAAAAAAGTTGTTGAAAAACTAAAAACATTACGCAAACAGTATAAAATGTATGAGACAATCTTTGAGCCTATGCTTGAGGATCCATTTAAGGATGCAAGGGAGATCAAAAGATATGGAACAGTCTGAGTGGTCAGCTCTGCTGTTCAATAACCCAAGCATTGTCAGCAGCAAGAATTGTGCAGAACAACCTTTCCTTGGATCTCGTAAGAGATGCAATCACCCACTGATGACCAAACAATAAAATGCTGAACAATTAAGTAGTGGGGGAAAACAAGTGCAGGTTAACAATTCTTCCATCATTATCGTAAAACGACTTGGCAAAGATTTGAAATTGAGAGAAAAAAAAAAAAAAATGGGATGAAAAATATCATAAAAACCCCTTCACTAGCTGCATGAGGAAACTATCACAATCCCACTAGAGGAAAGGGTTCGAAAAAGAATCCAACAGCACCCCAAAAGCAGCCAGCGAAAGGTAGTAGAATTAAACAAAACGAAAGTGTGGAGAGGAAAAAAGTTGTGAAAACTAAAAACATTACGCAAACAGTATAAAATGTAAGGGACAATCTTTGAGCCTATGCTTGAGGATCCATTTAAGGATGCAAGGGAGATCAAAAGATATGGAACAGTCTGAGTGGTCAGCTCTGCTGTTCAATAACCAAGCATTGTCAGTGGCTAAGAATTGTGCAGAACAACCTTTCCTTGGATCTCGTAAGAGATGCAATCACCCACTGATTGACCAAACAATATAATGCTGAACAATTAAGTAGTGGGGGAAAACAAGGTTAACAATTCTTCCATCATTATAGTAATGACTTGGCAAAGATTTGAAATTGAGAGAAAAAAAAAAAAAAAAAAAGAGATGAAGTAAATGGGAAAATGTATATCATAAATATGAAAACCCTTCACTAGCTGCATGAGGAAACTATCGCAATCCCTCTAGAAAACAGATCTATATGTATCGCCTGCTCTGAGGCCTTTTCGTCCGCTGGATCGGACTCATCAGGGAGACACGGATGATTGTGTCTGTGCTCTTGGCGTCAGATAGAGACACACCACAGTCCATAATTCTGTGGTGTTCCGACCGCCAGGGGTTCGAAAAAGAATCCAACATCACCCCAAAAGCAGCCAGCAAAGGTTAGTTAGTTTGTTAGTGTTTATAGGTTCCAGCGGACTACTAGGAGCCAAATCAGGACCTCAGCTATCATATCTGCGGAGTCTCTAGATACAAATACCCACACTAGTATTAACACATCGCTTAAAATTTATAAAAGACAAAAGCACAATTATCTGTTCAACTCCAGCAGCAACACCTATATACATCATTAAAACACTATAATTCATAAAATAAGTTTACCTCTTTCAAAAAAAGAAAAAAATAAGATCCACTGAAATCTCACGAAAAAGAACTGATAAATCACTGGTGGAAAAGAACTTCTCTCTGATACACACATCAAATCAGCACATTCAGTCAAAAAATGATTAACGCTGAACAAGCTGTCACATGCAACACACCATGGAGGGTCTTCCCTTCTGAGTATCCAACTGTGCGTTATATAGCTGTGCCCAATATGTAACCATGACAAAACCGATTCCTCTTTACGGTTACGTACTACGATGGGAAAGGATTGATTAAATCTGGGCAAATTTTAAACAGTTATTATGAATTTGATTAGACCATTCACTCTGCCACAGTTCACAACAATACAAACTAGATTTATGATGAAGATCTGAGTGAGGAACAAACTGCACAGGCCTCCTGGAAAGACTTGCACTGAGAGCTTGTTTGGCTGCTTTGTCTACTACTGCGTTACCATAGATTCCCATGTGGCTGGGGACCCAACAGAAAACTATATGCTTTCCTGAAGAGACAAGCTGAGTATGAAGATCATGAATATCCGCAAAAACTGGATGTGAAACTTCTCTTGTCGATAAAAAGTCGACAGTGCCGACAATGAATCCGATAAAATAAGGAAATCGTTCTGATCTGACCTGGACACCACACTGAGAGCCAGATTTAAAGCCTTCAGTTCAGCAGTATAAACAGATGACCAATCTCACAATCTGAAAGAGGTGGGCTCCTGAAAATTGCTATCACACACAATGGCAGCTGCAGCCCTCTCAGCTTTTTTAGAACCATCTGTAAAAATCTTGGTAAAATCTTTATAAAGTTCACATTGCTCAAGATAAAGTCGTTTATATGCAGCACTCGAGGTGACCTCCTTTCGAAATTAAGTTAAATATAAATTAATCTCTGGATGGGCTATTTTCCAGGAAGGTACATCAGTCTGTAATGGACCATCATCAACAGCATCAAGGTCAATGCCAGCTGCCCCGAAGTGGGGCAAAATACGAATACCCAGTGGAGGAATCTCATTTGGCTTTAAGTCATATTTGGGCTCTAAAGGTGGGGGTTCATGACAATATCACAGGCAGGGTTTTCTGGATTAGCCCTCAGTTTCAGATAATAATTCATGGAAAGACACAGTCTCCTTAGCTCCAGAGGGGGTTCACCAGATTCAACATACAAACTCTCTTTTGGAGATGTGCGAAATGCTCCCAGAGCAATCCCGCAGTCCTTGATGATGAATTGGATCAAGTGTTTTGAGATCAGACTTTCGTGCAGATCCATATACCACACACCACCATATCTAGCTTTGGTCTCACCAAAGCCCGATATAATTGCAACAAAGTTCGCCTGTCTGCACCCCAATCAGTGTGACTAATAACCTTTAAAACATTCAAACCTGACTGACAAGATTGTTTAATGTACTTAATATGAGGCAAAAAGGAAAGCTACTATAAAAAAAAAACCCCCCAAAAATTTCACTTGTTTGGAAACTTTAATTACCTGACCATTGAGACTGATAGCTGGTTCTAAGACCTGAGATCTTTTCCTATGGAAATGAATACACTCTGTCTTAGTAGCTGAAAACTTAAATCCATTTTCAGGACCCCACTGCTGAACACGATTAACACACAACTGAAGTTGACGCTCAGCTGCAGCCAAGGTTTTCCCCTTGGCAGAGATAGAGAAATCATCAACAAACAATGACTTATCAATCCCAGACTTTACTGACTGAACGATATTATTAATCTTGAGATTGAACAGAAGCGGAGAAAGGATGCTACCCTGAGGGACACCCATCTCCTGCTCAAAAGGATCTGAAAAGGTAGAATGAAGTCTAAACACTGAAATGCCTGTTAGACAAAAACATTAGCAATAAACATTGGTAAATTACCTTTGAAATTAGTGCCTTCAAGTGCTGAAGAATTCCATACCTCCATGTTGTGTCATAAGCTTTTTCTAAATAAAAAAGAATAGAAACTACATGTTCTCCATTAATCAAAGCATTCCTGATAAAAGACTCGTATCGAACCAGGTGATCAGTAGTACTGCGGTTGTTCCGAAATCCACACTGGGAAACATCCAATGCCCCAAGACATTCTAACTGCCATAACAATCGAGAATATACCATTCTCTCCATAGTTTTACATAAGCAATTAGTAAGAGCTATAGGACAATAGTTGTTAGGATCCGAATGATCTTTCCCTGGTTTAGGAATAGGAACAACAACCGCCTCTCTCCAAGATTGTGGAAAATATCCTGAACACCAAACATGATTAAAAACAGTGACAACAACACCTTTAAACCCTCAGCTGGCAAATGTTGAATAAATTGATAATGAATGTCATCTGGTCCAGGAGCTGAGTTGTTGGCTTTCAAAATGGCGTCCTTTAACTCATCCATGCTGAAAACGCAGTTATAATCCTCAGAACTATCTGTCAGGAAAGAACAAGATTTTGACTCTGCTGATCTTTTGATATGCTGGAATTCCTTGCAATAATGATCAGCTGACGAATTGTGATGAATAGTAGCAGCTAACAAGTTAGCAACCTCCCTTTTATTTTGTAATAATTGATCCGTTTACTTGCAAACTTTTAATAGCTGATGTAGCCGACTTTCCCTTAATCTTACGGATTAATTTCCAGACTTTCTTGAACTGACCTTAAAGGATAGATTTGAACAAAATTTTTTCAAAGATTTTTTCTTCTGGGTTTTAAAAGTATACTGACACTCTGCCCTACATGCCTGATGTTTAACTTTGTTTCCCACCATAGGAAATCTAGCAAAAAGTCTTTGAGCACTCTTTCTCTTCCCCTTCAAAGTTTTGCCTCTTTATCATACCAAGGGGTCTTAACATCATTAGGTTTATCACGGGACTTGGGAATAGCTTCCTTAGCACTCTCTACAATCACTTTAGTGAACTGCAAAACAGGATCATCATAACTCTGCAACAGATTCATAGGCATTCTACTTAAAATCTGTTGCTGATAAAGACTCCAATCTGCAGAGCGGAACTTCCATGTTTCCCGAGGGGACTCCTGCAATTGCTTCGTAAAATAAATAAAAATCGGAAAGTGATCACTCCCGCTTAGGTCCGAATG